>BQNB010178295.1:0-12884 GCA_026074375.1 Tanacetum coccineum
GGTTCATACGATATCAGTAAAACAAAGGAATAGTTAATCGCTTATCTAAGGGCTGACTCTAAGATATGATTTAGAGTTCAGCAGTTGCATTGGATGGCACTCTCTGCTTAGTTGATGAGGATAGAGTTAGACCAATTATAGTTGATGACTTGTCCAAGTGAGAGACTGTTGGATTTAGTGTCCAAGTTCATAACTAATTGGTAAGATGATGTGCTGTCGTTGTATGGTATATTTAAGATGATTCAAGTTTTAAATTTATATTTTGACGACTAAACCAAAAACAACACTTTAACGGGCAGTGTACCCGATCGGTAGTAGTTTCGTGGTAAGTAGGGTGTCGAACACTTGAAGCGAGGTTAAATCTATCAATTTAATTAATATCTTGGTTATCTAATCTATGTTAATTCTATTCTATTCTAAACCTATGTTAAACCTATGTCAGTCTAAATCCTAATTCTAACGGGAAAATGGGGTTTTCAGCCTGAGAGACTGGCACGGTTTGGTTGGTGACTACAATCAATTCAAGGCACTTTTACCCACGCAAGCTAATTAACAAAAGATAAAAGAGCGGTCGAACCTTATATAAGAAAACTGTATTAACCATTATTAATCTGATTAGAACGTTGGTTTGTTTATTTAGTGCAATGATTTCTTCTCTCGATGTGGCATATCATTCTTAAGACTTAGGCGTTACATCATCCAAAGACCTAGACACATTAATTATGTCACAATTAAAGCATCCGCATAAAGCATCATTATTTGCTGATTATAATCTATCTTAGGGATTAAATCAATGGTGATCTTGTTAAAATAGACATTAGTTGATGTCATCAATATATCATTGCATAAACAAATAAAATTCATTTATTCAAATAATTGTTTTATTAGTTTATCTAGCATTCATAAGAATGATAATCTTATCATCTTAGAAAAGCATATTTGTTGAAAGATACAATATGTCTCGCTTCGATTATACATCATAAAACATTCACAAGAACTATTAAGGTAAGTAACCTTAATATAGCATATTTCTGACACGCTCTTAATATAGCATATTTTCCATTAACACACATAAGCTTTAGAAAACCCAATCACGTTAAAATCACATATGAAAACTACACATATAAGATGACTTAATATAAGACATCCGTTAGATCAAACAATATGTCAACGAACCAAACGACCTATAGATCTTAAAACAAAAGATTAGAACATCTTTCTTACACTTTTCTAGCATTCAACACATCTTTATTAGGATTTTGTGTATAATATATCATCTAGATCTACCATCATAAAAACATGGTTGTTAGAGTCATATTAGGCTAAGTATTAGTGAACTTTGCTACACTTCGATAGGTAAATTTAGGAATTCGATTTTTTTTTCTAAAATGAGAATGACTACTAGAAAACCTATTGTACTAGAAATTCAAATTAACCTAATGGTTGAATTGCTTCTAGGAGAGAAGTTAGGTTCGTGGAATAACCTGTAAAAATGATCGTGTTTAGCATGAACTGAGCACCACTAGTAATAGTCTCATATTCATTTCTAACTTGATTAAATGACTTTTCTTAAATGTGCCTAAATTAGTTTACATTTATGAAATTTATCTTTCATCAAGATTTGTTATTAAATAAAGAGTAATTAAGATTTTATTGAACGTACCTAGATTTATTGCATCTCATATATGTGTTTTGAAGTTTCAAGATGATAACTTGTTCCTGTGTGATATGAATATATGCCTTCATGAATATGCTGATGCTCAAAGATTATTTACTTAGTTATTGAATGCATATTTTTTTTATAAAGGTCTTTGTCTTTGTCTAGCAATTCTGATATAATATTTCTTAGTTTATCTAAATTATACATGCTCTTTAATGCTAAATGTTAACATGTTTTACATAATGTTTGCATTCAAAGCAATCATGTTTCTTATGCGTCTTTTTACATGACTTACGTCTTAATTGTGCACCTACACTATGTCGGTTTGATGCATAACAGATTAGGTATTGCCTATCACGATAAAATTTTAGATGTCATATAGTCTTACACATTAATGCATTTGATTATTGTGTTGATGCATGCTTAAATTCGTTTACATGCTTAAATCTATGTGTCTTATGCATCTAGGTATATATCTCCTCACACTAGATTTTTTTTACAATTTCACGCGGTCTCTAGGTCACAATATAAAAAAAGTCATAATAGTCGCAAAATGGTCTTAAATCTTCCAAAGTCTTCACGCACACATTTCCTTAATAATCATCTCGCTTTCTTTAAAATAATCTACTCTTTTGTCAAGGAAAAGTTAGATACAAATCTAATACACCTCTAAGTAGGTTTGACAACTTAAATATTTTGTCTGAAATATTCAAGTAATTTTAAATTGCGGTCGCAAACGTCAAAGGTCATGTCCAAAAATTCATATTTAATCCTTTTAACAACATATGTTAAAATGCTCATCCAAAAGCTAAATTCTAACATCAACCTTCCGCGACAAAGGACTTACAAGTTCCTACATAAGCGATTTGTAATTCCTTCTATCCTTGTTGAATATACACGACTTGAGACCAAGTACATTCATTTCTATTACTCCCTTTCATCCCCATAGGTATGTCATGGTGTTTTATCGTCAAGCTCACCTCATATATAATGAAGATCGAACTTTATTCATCGATTTTTGGATAGAAAACCATCGTATCATCCTTACTTCTTAAGCATCTGTCGATACTCTCAGTCTTCCAAATAATGAACAATGTGTCTATAACAAGATTGATATTTTGATTCTCTTCTTTTTTTTCAACGAAAACATTCTTTGTCTTTCGGGAAATTACGATCACCTACCAGCGTGTAGTGATGTTAATCATCACTTGGAGTCATCCTTAGGTTCCAAATCAAGTCTCACTCATACCTCTACATTCTCACCCATATCTTTTGCATTTAAGTTATTACCTCATGTCCTAGAGCCTATTGAGTCTACATGCATAATTGTCTTAATATCTAAGGGTTTTCGTTCAGATCATTTTGATCATTATATTTCATTCCCCGTAAACGGTCAAATACTCAAAACTCCTCATAATAACCCATTCTTACTCATTTGTTACTATATAAACTGTTTCCTATTTTAAGAATCTGTGTCTTAACTTTAAACAAGTTTGTCACTAATTTTTCATGTCTAAATTATTTCACAAAAACCTTAGTCACACCTCTACCATTATACAGATGGCTAATATCTTTCATCCACCATTTTCGCTACCACCTTTAAGAAAACCTCATACCTCGCCGTGTGATTGTTCTATGAACATTCACAATGCTCGAGAAGAGCTACATAACTTTATGGATGAAGTTCATCGAATGCTAACCATCATCCGTCTTAACATTGTCAAGCTCATCGCTTCCGTCTTCATGTGTCCTCTTCTTTATTTATCTTTATTTTTCCACACCTTATGTCCGGATAAGCATGGAGTAAGTGGGAGGGAAAACACTTCGTTCACATAGAGACTTTTACCAAACACTCTCAAAAGGAAATGGAAAACGTCATCCAGTCAGCGGATGGTCCCCTAAATTCATAGACAGTCCCCTTAAATTTGATCGTCGCCTATTATAGACTAAACTTCACTATTCACAACTTTATTTTTGAACCACCTTTCACAATGCACAAACTTATGCCCAACTTGATGTCTCTTTATAGATCAACGTGTCATCCTTATATCCCGACAATCATAATCATCTTTTCCTTTGTTGTTAAAAGTTAAGTGAATTTCATAATGACATGCGTCTCATTCTCAAACTTAATCTTTACAACCGTTATACCCATAGTCTATCACTACACAAAAAATCTCGTCAGTAACAAACATTGATCCTCACATGTAAACTTCCAAACCAATGACCCTCCTCAAGAACATCCCACACTTCCTCTATAACCATTCAATCATTTCCACTTTCTAGCAAGTGAAGAACATAAAGAAGATATTCAAGCTTTAAGTGTTATTAAGTAAACACAATGTCGTGACTTTTATTTTTCTTTCACCATACAAGAACTAATAACCCATATATCACCACCATAAAAAAACTATCACCTCATTTCAAATATCCACCTTTGTTCATCAACATTGACAACCAATAGTGCACTCAATAAAACACCTAACAAATCTATGGATTCACAATCATCCACCTTTGTTTTGATAGGATCACATGCACATAATTTTAACATATCATGCTTGTCATCTTCAATACAAACGATATATTAATCTAAACCGTCTATGTCAACCTTTAGTCAGCAACTTCCCTCTTTATTCTCGCTTATTCTTTTCCACTTTTTCACTTTATGAAATCATTTTCATTCATATCCAGGAGCATATTGTTTTCAACTTCATCTTATTTTTTTAAACTCTTTTAGAGTATATATTTTGGCATATCTCGCCAAGATATTAAATGACATTCGTCTACTTTTAAATGTCATAAAAATTTTCTTATAAAAATACATGTAGAGTATGTATTCTCAATAAATCATCCTTATAATTAACATTTAGTTTGACCTAAAGTCTTACAAAAATATTTTTTTCCTTAAACACCCAAAACATGAAAAGCATACATAATGCTTAACAAAGAAACCTTGAGAATTTAGGAATCTCGCAATACAACCCTTGACGAAAGTCTATTCGGATTTAAATATTCATCTTTGGTAGATAATGATATCAAAAGGAACATGTCATTCAAAATACATTAATACTCCTTATCCAAACAACATCTTAGAAGAAGTCATTCTCATAGTAATGGTGTGTCAATTAATAAACGAATCTCCTTCTTGTTTATTAAATTTGGTGTGATACTAAAGGCTGTTGATCGACTCTTAGTCCTTAAACATTGTTAAGTCTTGGTCCTTAATTATACGTTTTATTTTATCATTTAGGATTGTTGTTATTAAACCAATGACTACATGTGTTTAATTCTATTTAAGTGTTATACTTTAGAGTACTCATATATAAGATGTGCATGTTTTGTTCCCCAATAATATTTTTCTTAAGCTATCATCTTCATTATATATATGTGGACTTGTCTACTAACTTTATTTTGTTGCACGCTTCCATAGCTCGATTCTTTGGTGTCCCAAACAAGAGGGAGCATACACTGAGGGGGAACAGTTGCAAATGTCAGACTCATTACATTTGCAATCATTAACGCATCTACACACTTCTTGCTATGTGTATTCCACTCCTATAATGTTGCTCCTATTCTACTATATATCTTGTTGTACGAAACTAACCCTAGATGTAGGTTAAGATTTTGTAATAAATTTGATCCATGGATACACTAGAGTTAATATAAAAGGGATGTAATAATCATGGGGATGCAATGAGCTAGGGGGAGCTCGAAGGTATTTGGGTACATAGCATGGAGTTATTTAAACCGAGGTGATAGAAGACTTCACTGGGATGATGCAAGCTTGCCTTTTTAGGGATATAGGAAGGTATCATACAAAAGGCAGGGAGGAAGTGTATACTCAGAGCACCTACCTTTGGGGAGCATTGATAGAAGTAGAGAACTCAGAGCACACGCCTTTTTGTTTTGACAAAAAGTGGAGAAGAAGTGTAAACGAGTAACTTTTACATTTTACTATGAGTTACAGTTTACATATTTTGTCAACATTAAAAGCGGGCGATTGTTAGTGCAAATATTATGATATTTAAACTATACAGTCACTGTGTATTTTGGTGATGACACCATGTAACTTGTAATACATAACGTAAAGTGCACAATTTACTCGTAACCACGAATCATCAACACATACGTTTATCAACTCCTACCGACACATAGAGTTCTTACCATCCTTATCTATCACAAGTAAACATCCATTCAAATCATACATTCATCAACTCGTATCGATATCTCGAGACTCTTACACATATGGACTTAGCTAATTGGATCATGCTAAGCAAACGGACAAGCCCATTGGGGGTCCAATGGTGAAAGGCCCATTAAGGCCCATCAAGGCTTCTAGAAGCTTCAATAAAATGGAAGGAAATGAGTAAATTAAAATTTTGAATTTAGGTGTACGTTATTATCCATCGTGTTATTACCTATTGGTAAGTTAACCCTTTTACCTATTCACCCTATTACCCATTAGTGGGTTAACCCTTTTATCCAAGCCATGAGTTTTCTTATATAAACCAAGCTCATTTTCCCTCTCCTCTTGCTATGAAACCCATGACCAAACACTGACATATATAAAAATCATGTGTTTTTTGATTCCAACTATGCTTCAAGTATAAGGCAAGGTTTGCAGAACATAATCTAGGTTAGTTCATCTAGCATTAAGGTGGTATATTGTGAAGTGTATAGTTTTTGTACAGAGAGTGGATATCTTTTGATCACTTGGGTTTTCATATAGTAGATCGGTTACATAAAAGTGACTTAATTTGATCACTTATGTATCATAGAGTAGATCGGGTTGTTTAGTAGAGTTCTTGATGTCTAGATTAGGAACTTGTATCCATTTGACTACTAAGTTTTGGATATCATCTTGTAATATTTTCATATAGATTATAGGTTAGATTGTTTATATGTTTAGGCCTTAAAACACAAGGTTTGTAATATTGGGCCATAAAACATAGGGTGTAGTTAAGAGATTGGTTCTAGCTAGATTAGAACTCGAAATTTAGCTTAGAGTCAGAAAACATTATAAGCGACATAAAGGTTAGTTATGTTAGGCCATAAACATAACGGGTTTGGTTGTACCCGAAAAAGAACTCGACATCTAGCTTAGTGTCGAAAAATAATTTAAGCGACGTTGTAACGTTTTCTCTGCCGAGAAGGGAGCTTGTTGACTATTAAAGTAACTCTCAAGTTGGGTACTCGGGGAGTGGAGTAGATCAAAGAGGAGCTTCGTAACAGAACCACTATAAATCACCATGTCCGGTTTGCACTTTATTTTACCTTTTGATTTACATATGTATTTACATTTATTGCCTTACATTTATATTTGTATTATATCTATATGTGTGTGGATTGTTGCTTATATTATGTGGATGATGATTGTGTTATGGATAGAAGTTAATATTGTGGTTGTGATTATATTGTTATGACATGCTCTAGTTGTTATAGATTTATTATCGACACTTCTCATATTGCGTCTAACTTAATCGGTGATTTGATACAAAAGTTTTAAGTTTTTAAACGGAAACATATTCACCCCCTCCGTATTCTACACCTTCCGCTATTCTTAGTCAAGCCAACAGTGCTTTATACTCTGCTTCATTGTTTGAGGCATCAAATTTAAATCGTAAGGTGTATGTGAATTCAATACCCTCTAGATTTGTGAGTATAAGGCCGACACCAGAACCTCCTTCGTTTGATGATCCATCTGTGAATAAGTTCTATATTTCCATGGTTGCTTCTAATGGTTCCTTAGCCAGATTAACTCTCTGCGCTTGTACTTCACCTATGAAGTCTACACGGACTTGGCCTCAGATGAAGTTTCTTGGGCGGTAGCATATGTCGTGTTTACCCAGTTCTATTGTCCACTTTGCCAACCTACCTGATGTGACAACCATGATTTATCCAGGATAGTTTAACCGTTAGAGTTAACCTCGCCAGCTTTTTATGTGATTTGAGTTTGTGCGTAAGTTAATTATGTGCTATATGTGATGTGATTAGTGTGTCATTTTATAAGAGTGTATAGGTATAAATGAGTGATTAGGTCATTTGATTTCAATTATGATGGAACATTTGGAAATATGGTGTGATTTGTTAGTTTAGCATTGGTGAAATTAACATAGCGTGTATCGTTAATTTCGGTTCGGGTTTAGTTAAGTTAATTTTATTTCGACAATTTATCCATGTAGTGTATAAAAATAATACTTGGGAAAATTAATAAGTAAAATATGCGTTTTATATTTAAGTCTATGTGTATATATTTAAAGGATTCAAGTACATATGTAATATATAGTTTTATTTTAAAAAAAATACATAAATAAAAATACACTATTTCTGTAGTAATATTATATCTACTATATAGTATATTTACATACATACATACATTTATATATATACATAAATTCATAATCACGCACACACAAACATATATATATATATATATATATGTGTATATATGTATATATATATATATATCTATATATCTATATATATATATATATATATATATATATATATATATATATATAGTATTTATATATATAGATATATATGTATGTATAATATTAGTTTATTATATATGTGTGTATATACTATATATGTACACACACAATACACACACACACACAATACATACTACATATATATTATATCATTTAAATTATATATATATATTATATATATATATATTATTAATTATATATATTTATAGTATATATGATATATAGGTATGTGGGTGGTGGGGGGGGGGGGGGCATACACTCACACACATATACCTCTCACAACTATACATATATATATATATATATATATATATATATATATATATATATATATATATATATATATATATACATATATGTGTGTGTGTGTGTGTGTGTGTGTGTGTGTGTGTACCGTGAATAATTAAAAATTATATAAAAATATTATTGGGGTGTTTGTTTGGGTCGGCACAAAGAAAAAAAAGAAAAAAGAGTCTAAGTTTTATTAGGAAACAAATAACCAAAAACACCAAAAAATTTAAAGAGTATTTGGGGTTAAGATCGTGTGCGTTCGTGTTAAAAGGTTTCTTGTATAACCCTTTTTATTCAATCTTCTTTTAATTTAAAATTATGTAACTTTTAAATTGATGGAATTAGGGTTTCATAAAAACTCAGTATTTATATATGTATGATCATTAAAATATGATTATGAATTAATTAGTAGGTTAATTATGCGTTTGGTTAGGTTTTATATGTGTTAAATTCGTAATTTAATCTGAGCAGAATTTTAGGTCAACTTGTTTGGGTCATAACTCGGTCATACGGATAAGTTTTACAGAGTTTCTTGGCTCTAAAATCATCTACAAAGAGTCTAATTTTAAACAAATTTGGTTTCGTGAATTAAAAGTGAGTGGAAGTCACTCAAAACATTTTTACAAAATTCATTGTTGAATCTGAGTTGTCGGGTCAGATTTGAGTCATGTTTGTGAGGTCAAAAACCCTATAAAAATATTTTTCTAGGATGTGAAATCGAAGCTGATATAAGTTCAAGGTGTCTAGTAACCCCTGTATGTTTTATAAATATTTTTAAAGTGTCTAAGTATTTTTAGAAATATCAATCTTTTTTGTGTGCGATCAAATATTTTTCGAGACAGTTTCTGTTGTAGAATTTTTGAAAAATAGTTAAGCTTAATAACCAAGGTTGGAAAAACTCCAGTAGGTTTAGAACTCATTGAAGATGATGTAAATGGATTTTGGAAGTCAGAGGAGGTCGTTTAGTATTGGGTTAATAGACAAATATGTTACTAAAGTTTGCTAAAATGTTCGATTACGTTACAAAAGTTTAAAACGTTACAGATAGGTTACTCAAGTATCCGGGTTTATTTTATGGGTTATCGTACGTTTAAAAAGTTATCCTCAGGTTACTCCTAAGGTGGGCAACCGGATGTATTACCTTTTCCCTTGTCCACGTCGACACTAAAGTTTAAAATGTTACAAGAAAGTTACTATAGTTCACGGGTTTTGTTAAATAGGTTACCGAACCTTAGAAAAAGTTACACTCAACAAATAATTACACATATATATTTATTCCATCCGTTTTCGTACGTTTTCATCCGTTTTCATACGTTTTCATACGTTTTCGTCCGTTTTGTACTTATTTATACGCTTATGTACATTTTCGTTCGTTTTATATTTATATATCTATGTAAATTATATTTTTTTAATTAATCAATACATAGTTACACATATATATTTATGTCGTTCGTTTTCGTACATTTTTTATCGGGTCACTTTTTTAGTTAGTCCATTGTATTGTGGTAACCAACTTTTTTGAACGTAGCCATTTATAAACCTAGTTCCACCCTCGTTTTCATCCTTCAATCCCTAATCCTATTAATGTACTCCAACCAACTCGTGAAGCCACAATATGTTTTCCAGGGTGATGATTGTTTTCTATCTCATAATTTCTGGATCTATATATACCTCCTTGCTCTCCACCACGAGAACGGTTCTTTTTTTGTTGGAACTTATTCTATAGTTAAGCATATTTAAATTAAAAAAACAAAAACATTAGATATTTCTATCCATTTTATTTACATTATCCGATGCATTAAAAAACCAAAAACATTAGATATTTCTACCCGTTTTGCATACCTCTATGTACGTTTTTATCCATTTTTTTATGTTTTATACATTTTTTATGTAAAAAACGTACAAAAGTGTAAAAACGTATAAGGTTTGAAAACGTATATGATATAAGGTTAAAAAAATTGTCTTTCTAAAAAAGAAAAACTTGTAGCAAAAGGTTAAAACTATGACAGTAACTTAAATAACCGGTAACCAAAACTTGAGTAACCTATGTGTAACGTTTTAAACTTTAGTAACTTAATCGAATATTTTAGGAAACTTTAGTAACATCTTTATTTATTAACCCTTTAGTATTTTATAAAAATTCGTAAAGTGACCTCAATTTACTGTAATAAACTGAAAATATAATCATTAGTGTAAAACATAGTTAGAGTATAGATAACGTGTGGGAAATTTGTTGGGATGGTATTGAATGTATTTCTAGACATTAGAATCCATCAATTGAAGGTTACATGGATAAGGCCGTAAAGCTTGACTATGTGTAACCCGAATTATATGTTTATGTAGATTATTGCTTGAATTTTTATGCGCGCGTGTGGAGTTTGAGGTGATTATTCATAGCCCCTTTTTACATGTTTTCTTGAGGTGGAAATGATACAAAATATATTTTTTAAATGTTTTATATGTTGTGATAATTAGTTTATTGTTTTGGACAAATTATGTTATTATATTGCTATGTATGCGTGCTTGTTTGGATCGGGGGTAACGCCTACCTGTATGATGTAGAAATTTAGGATCAGGAGTAACGCCTACTCAATCATGTGTATAAGTTTTCGTGTGCATGCTAGGTGAGCTTGGTGTATAAGACGCCAGTGCTAATATAAGCCTGAATGTGTATCTATTTATGTGTAGATTTAAATGCTTACATGTATGTATATTATTCATGATTGTCCCAATTGTTTTAAGGCACAGCAAGCGTATGTTTTAAGTAAACCTATTAATCTCACAAACATAATGTTGACATTTTTTAGTATTATTTGGTAAGAATAGCGAGCTTTAAGGAAGTTAAGACTCCATGGATAGTGAGACTATAGGTCCCTGCATTTGGAGTCTTATCGTTTATCATTTGTTTTCCGTACTTTCATTTTAAGATATTTTAGATTTCGATGTTTTAGATATTTTATGACTATGTATTGTTGTGTTGTGATTAACCTCGATACAAGTCTCCTCTTGTGTCAGGTGTCGTCATAACATTTTGATTTAATTTAAATGCATTTAGTGTTTATCTATTGTCGACATCAATGTGTTGTGACGATGCCTATTGTGTTACGCCTCCCGTTTCTGCCTTGGCGGGGTGTGACAGATTGGTATCAGAGCCATTGGTTATAGAGAAGTAGGTGGTTTGACTTACACTATAACCTAAGTACCTTCATATAGTTGCATAATAGGAACTATATGTTTTATAGTTTATATACTTTTCATATTCTTCTTTTCTTTGAGTTTTATCTCGACCTACAGATTACTCGATATCAAAATATCCAAAAGAGGAGTCAATTGAGGAGGATTGGTATGCGTTTAATTACGCATACCTTTGACCACTAAAAACGGACTTAAATGACTAAAAACGTACCAAAAATACATTGTATTTGTATGTTTTGTATTTGTATTATGCAGGTAACGGATATCCAAGAAAAGGACAAAACTCAAAGCCAAAACGACAAAACTGAGCACGAGAACAGAAAGACCGTGAGAAGTCAAAAAGTCAAAGTCAACAAAAGTCAAAAAGTCAAAGTTAACCCCGGGATAAGGCATTGGAAAGAGCATCAAAAACCGAACCTAAAAACCTAAATTGCCAAAAGTGGGCCCACCCGTACCCAACTAGTGGACCCGGGTCAACCCACTTATATCTTTATAAGCCTTAAGCCTTCAAAAAGGCCCAAGTCCTTTTAAAACCATACCCGACCCAACAACTAGCCCACCATCACCCTTTATACTCCCGTTATCCCTTACCCCTTTTAAATTTAACCCCGTTAGTCCTTAAAAGGACTAACGGTGCAAACCATTCCCAAAATCCAAGGACCAAAGTTGCACACATTAAGGACTATGATTGCAATACACTTATAAACCTTCAAGGACTATTCTTGACATTTCCCAAACTTAAAAAAATACGCCAACACTGTACATCTCTTTCAGTGTCCTGTCTCCACTACCCGCCAAATTCACCTCAACAATGTTCCTCTTTCTTCTCCACTTTGTCTACACACCCTATACCTTATCCCACCAATTTCCACCTTGGCAATCCCTTGCATTTCTATTCGTCAAGGATTGAGGACAAAAAGATTAAGGGTGGAAATGACATGACTTGGACACTACTCAAATTGGATAGCTAGGATTGCTTCGTGACCTCTCTCACACAAGAAACACAGGTTTGATCCCTCTCAGCAAAGAAGCACACCTCCTAGAACCTTCATTAGTTTAGTATAAATAGGTCCTTTGTAAGCCATTGTTGACATCTAAGCTCTTTAGTTTTTTAGCTTATAATTTAAGTTTTTTTAGCTTATTGTAATGTTTTCATAAAAGCCTTGTAATGATTTTAAGTTTAATGAAAGATTAAAGTTTTTATGTTTTACCCCGTTTTTAAGTTAAAGTGTTTAATTGTTTAA
>BQNB010178296.1:0-12884 GCA_026074375.1 Tanacetum coccineum
GCACATAGATCCACGTGCAACAAATACATATTTTCTTAGATGGAGTCATCAGACTTGGGTTTGTAAGTGTATTTCTTGCTTTTCCCTAACGAACAGGCAGAACACAAGTGATCTTTCTGATACTTTAATTTAGGAATCCCTTTGATGTGTTTCAAAAGATTTAAATTTATAAGACTGAAAATACCGATTTATTATATGGAAACACACGGGTAAAAGTATAACCCACGTATGTAGTATAATCTTTCTAGGTAAGAACATGTCGTCCATAGGGATTTGCGTAGTGTTTGAATAATCAGAAGAAAAATAAACTTTGACATGCTTAAAATAAACTGACTGAATTCAATAATGAGAAAGATGACTACTCGGATAATTTCATATAACTCATAAGTAATGGTGATAGTTATGATCTTAAACGTAGGACTTTAATTTATAAAAAGGTTTTCTCGTCAGAAAATGTTTTCACAAATTAACTTGTTTAACCTAAAACTTATATTTAGCTAACTCGATCAAACGTGTCACTCAAATAATTCAGTTACTATTATATCGACTCTATTTTGTTTATAAAATAACATAGGTGGATTTCTCATCACAAATGATAAAGATTATAGATAAATATTTAAAACTATATAATTCACAACGGGTCTTTTGACCTATACCGATGTGAGTATATAATCAAAGTTGATAAGATTGGACACAATAGGATTTTAACATAAGCTTAAGATTAACAAGATCGTAATTATACCATACGCTTATTCATTATATTATTTTCACCGAGTAGTCATGAGAGATTTAGCCTCTCATGGATACGAAGTTTTTAACAAAATTTAGAAGAATAACAAGAACCATACTATATTCGGGTAAGAATATGAATCAAACTCTACCCGTAACAAGTATAGAATCGTAGTACAACCTTTATTCCTTCTAAATATTATGATGTTCTTCTTCGTTCTTCGTGGTTTGATCTTCAATCTTCAACTTCAAGTGTTTATGAAGTGGAATGTGATTGAGGGAATTGGGAGGAATGATAATGGTTTGATGAAAGGCTGAAATTTAGGAAAAGTGCGCCGGTTTTGGAAATAAGTGCGGCGCACTTGAGGAGTTAATGCGAGGGTCATTTAATGTTTCGATTGAAAGTGCGGCGCACTTACAAATAAGTGCGGCGGTTTTGGTGAGTTAATGCAGGTGCATTTATTAGACTTCAATTCTTCTGGCTTAAGGAAAAAGTGCGGCGAACAAAGATATAAGTGCGCTGGTTTTTTAGACTTCATAGGAGAGTGCGGCGAACTTTGTAGAAAGTGAGGCGCACTTCTTGAAATTTAAATAGAAATCTTTCTTTTCTTGTATTTTGTCTTCCAAAGTGTGTAGATCTTTGAGCTTGAGTCTTTAGAGTCTTCAAGTGAACCTATAAGCAATTTAAGCTTGATTAAGTACCAAAAGTTCACGAGAAATAATAAAATAAACATAAATAATGCCATAGAAACATGTATAATTTAGGCGTTATCAAATCTCTCCACACTTAGCTTATTGCTTGCCCTCAATCAATAGAAGCGAGAAAAATAAATTCATTTATCGTGACTTGGAGAAAATTTGGATTTTAATAACGTTTGCAACAACAAAAAAAAAAACAATAGCACATAGTCTTTCCAGTCGAAGAAATATCCAGCCACCCACATAGGGATACGTGGTCTGCTTCTTAGAATTCACTCAACCACTCAGATAGGGTTTATATGATTTTTGTGAAGAACACTCAATTTGCATAGACATAATCTAGACAGCTACTATATGCTTGTACTTAACACATAAACCTGACCGAAGGGCGGAACTTGGGTACTACAAAGGATTCAATCTTCATGCGCCAAACATAAGCCTTCATTTCTTTTGAACTATAGCATATTATTTTTTATTTTTTTTATACCAAAGAGCTTCTTCACTTGACTTTCAGATATTTCAGCAACATAACTTCATACAGAGACACTTGCGAGATATACCTCAATTGAGATAGGCATCGTCTTGAAGAATGAAGGATTAAGCACACGTTCTAGAGCTTCTAAATTACTGGCTCTCTCAAACATAATTTTCAACCAATACCAATGTTCTAAAAAAGGCGACAAAGACCATACGTACACATCCGTAACGACGGAATAGATACATATGACTGCAATCAAACCTTAACTCAAACAAGCTAAAGGCATCAATTATCTTAGGTACCAAAGGTGGATACCCGAATATTTTAAGGCTTAGATTCTCACAATTTAGGTGGGTTGATTTTGTGCTAGTTAAAATGTCAATCCGGGTGGATTTGCCTTACTAAGAGCATTTTTTAATTTTAAAAGCATATAGTTAAGATTTTTTGTTTTACGAAATATTAGTTTTGAAAGATTTTTTACAGGGCAAACATAGAGGGATATGATTAATTTTTCCTATTTGGATCCCCTCCACACTTAAGTTAAACATTGCCCTCAATGTAATAATTGATAATAAAGATAAAATAAGGAAAATTAAAGGAAAACGATACTTCCTGTGGTATAGAGAAATGTATAGCTGCGGTAGAGCTATCTTTTGGGCATACGTTGAAATTTTCCATATATTCGAGCTAAATTACCTGCATAAGAGTAAATACAAAAAGCACAAAAAAAGAAAATATTTTTGTTGACTTTTTTTTAGAAAACAAATAAAGAATATTAGTAGAAGAATAAAAAAGGAACTCCTCCACACTTAAGTGAAAGCACGGGTTGCCTCCCGAGAAGCGCTTAATTTTTAAGAGAGTCCCGTTGCTAGACTCGTCTTATCGGGATTCATTTGTTTGGGAAAAAGGGAGTGACTGCTTCCCTTGGGTCATTATCTTCTTTGTGATATAGTTTGAGTCGGTGTCCATTGACTATAAATGTCTTTCCATCTTTTCCATAAAGTTCAACATATCCGAATGGATATTGATGTTTTACCACATAGGTCCTAACCATCAAGATCTGAGTTTCGGTTGCTTAAATTTGTATTTTAAGTAAAAGAGTAAGACTTTGTTTCCTTGCTTGAATTCTTTTCTCATTCTTAATTTTTTGTCATGCCAGACTTTGGTTCTTTCCTTGTATAAACGAGAGTTTTCATAAGCTCGGTGTCTAAATTTATCTAACTCGTGTAACTGAAACATTCTTTTCTCACCAGCAGCGATGAGATCTGGGTTGCAATTTTTCAATGCCCAGTATGCACGGTGTTTAATTTCAAATGGTAAGTGGCAGTTTTTTTTCCATATATGAATTTGTATGGGTGTGGAAACCGGTGGTAATTTGTAGGCAAGTGACAAAAAGCCCACAGAGCTCATCAATTATCTTGACCAAATAGCATGGAATTGTCTTAAACATTTTTTCAAAAATTCTTTTAAGATCATTGTTCGTGTTTTTCAACTTGACGAACTAGTATGAGAGTGAGTTAATATGTGAAGAGAAACGGTGATTAACTATATATCTTTTCATGGTTTTTTCCATTATTTTGTTACAGGAGTGGGTACCTCGGTCGCTGATTAGAGCTTTGGGCATTCCGAAGCGGCATAATAGTTTTTTCAGAAAGGTGATTACTACCCGGGCGTCATTGGTTGGTAAAGCTTGAGCTTCAGCCCATTTAGATACATAAACATACTAACGACGACTAGAATGTAATCAAACTTATATGGATTTTGGAACTGGTCCCATCGATACCTCATATGTCAAAAATTTCACATACTTGAATGTTGTTCAAGGGCATCTCATCAAGTTTCAATATATTTCTGGTCTTTTGGCATGCTTTACATAAGCAGACTAGAGTATGGGCTTCTTTGATGATTGTTGGCCAGTAAAATCCTGAATCAAGGACCTTTTTAGCAGTTATGTTTGTACCTAAAATGTCCACACGATTTGGTCCCGTGGTACATTGATCTAAAATGTCGGGTTACTTCTGGTCCCAGATAATACAACGTCTTAATCATACCGTTGGAACATACTTGAAAAGATAGGGTTCTTCCCAAAAAGTTTTGAGAGGTTAGAGAAAAATTGTCATCTTTTGTGATACGTCAACCTTTAGTCTAATAGTTTACCGGACTAGGTTATTTCAAAGTCTGCGAACCATGGTTCGTTTTTGGTGTTGATTTCCATAAGAGTTTCTACCGGGAAAGTTTATCATCGACTTCACTATCATTGCTTGTTTCATCAATTCAAGTAGGGATAAATGATCCGCATCATTTTCAGTACCATTTCTATCCTTGATTTTCTATGTCGAATTCTTGTAAGAATAAGATCCATCGAATAAGGCGTGGTTTAGCATCTTGCGTTTTAAATAAGTGCCTTAGAGCTGAATGACGTATTAATAAAAGTTTGAGAGAATAAGATAGTATAGATGAATTTTTTCACATGCAAAGACTACATCCATAAAGTTCCTTTTTTTTGGTTACTCGTGTATTTTTTGTTGAGCAGAATAGGGTTTTTGCTTGCGAAGTAGATTGGGTGAAAGTTTTTACCATCTTTTTGACCTAAGACGGCTCCTACAGCGAAATCACTTGCATCACACATAAGTTCAAACGGAAGATTCCAGTTTGGGCTTATGATCATAAGGGTACATATGAGTTACTCTTTCAATAATTCAAATGCTTTTTGACATTCATCATCGAATTCAAACAGAGTGTCGTTTTCGAGCAGTTTAGTTAGAGGTCGAGCAATTTTCGAGAAGTCTTTAACGAAATGTTAGTAAAAACCGACATGTCTGAGAAAGCTTCTAATACCTTTAATATTAGTAGGGGGAGGAAGTTTTGAGATTACATCAATTTTTGCCTTGTTAACTACAAGTCCGGCGTTAGACACCTTGTGTCCGAGCACAATTCCTTCTTTGATCATAAAGTGACATTTTTCCCAGTTTAGGACGAGATGAGCGTCTTTACAACGTTAGAGCATTTTATCAAGGTTGTTTAGGCATGTGTCAAAAGAATTTCCAAATACGGAGAAATCGTCCATGAATACTTCAACGGATTCTTCGATCATATCGTGAAAGATTGCCAACATACATCTTTGAAATGTGGCAGGAGCATTACATAAACCGAAATGCATTCGCCTATAAGCGTATGTGCCGAAAGGACATGTGAATGTTTTTTTTCTTGGTCATTAGGATCGATAGGAATTTGGAAATATCCAGAAAAACCATCGAGGAAACAGAAGTATTTATTTTCTGCGAGTCTTTTTAGCATTTGATCCATAAAAGGTAAGGGAAAATGATCTTTTGTGGTTTCTTCATTGAGTTTACGATAATCGATGCATACTCGTCAACCCGTAATGGTTCTTGTTGGAACAAGTTCATTATTTTCGTTGGTGACAACTGTAATACCTCCTTTCTTTGGTACACAGTGGATAGGACTAACCCTAGGAATAACAGCAACTTGATAAATTATACCGGTATCCAAAGTTTCAATTCATGATTTCTTTTTGACAACTCTTGCATGTTTGGATTTAACCTTCTTTGTTTTTGGACAACTAGTTTCTTGTTATCTAGAAGTTGTATCTTGTGTTTGCAGAATGATGGGCAAATACCAGGAATATCTGTTGTTTTCCAAGCAAAGGCTTGCTTGTGATTTTTAAGGACGGATATGAGTCTGTTCTTCTTTTCTTTGGATAACTGAGATGATATGATAACAGGAAGAAAAGAGGGTTCTTCCAGAAATACATATTCCAGATTATCGGGAAGGGGTTTTTAATTAAATTTTGCAAGGAGTTTCTAACGGTAGATGTTTTGATTTTATAATCAATATTGATAGAGATTTTTTCAAATGGTGGATCTTCGATGTCGGATTCAGAGTCAGAGTTTTCATCGGCAGTCATTGCCATGAATTTATTGAATTCAACAAAGATTTCTTCTTTGAGAATGGTTCCTTCGATGGAATGAAGAATTTTACTACCTTCGTCTAGAAGAGCGTCAAAATCTTCTTCTAAGATTTCATCGATGACATCAATACTGAAACAGGTATCATCATTTGAATATGAGTGTTTCATTGCAGAATCGATATTAAAAATCATTCGTTTAGTTCCAACTCCAAGGTTGAGTTGTTTCTGTTTAACATGAATTACTGCATCAGCAGTGTGAAGAAAGGGTCGTCCCAAAATGAGAGGAACTTTACTATCTTCTTCCATTTTGAGAATAATGAAATCAGCAGGAAAAGTGAATTTACCAACTTCAACAAGCATATTTTCAGCTATTCCAACGGGGTATTGAAATGATAATGACGGACTCCTCTTACGCACAGATTTCGGTGTTTAAGATTATCAAAAGGATAATTTGCATATAACGAATATAGGCATGCGAGGATTAATGCTACCCCAAGTCCGCTAATGCATTGCAGGAGAAAGTTTGTTGAAAATCGCATGGCATAAGAAATTATCCAAGGTCTCCGAGTTTAGGTGGAACTTTGTTTTGGATCATTGCTGAACTTTCATCGCTTAAGAAAGCGGCAGAGATTTGTGTGACACCCCCATAAAATCACAACGCAGCGGAATACCACTTTGGGGTGCCACTTCATAGTATAAAGTACAAGTTAAAGTAAACGACCTCAAAAAAGACGTTTAATAATATGTCACATTCGATTAAAATAAATCAGAGTAGATTCAGGTCCCAATAATCTATAATTTAACAAGATTACATGAGTTTCAAACTGAATCAATAATTAATTCAAAGAAAACATTTAGCGAATGTGAAGAAACCTAGTCCTTAAAGTTTTGATCTCCACGCGACTCGAATGCTCCCAATGCTCTGCTATAAAGATAATAACCTAGAGAAAATACTGAAAAAACGTCAACAAAAATGATAGTGAATTCATAAGGTTTTAAGTAAAAGCAGTAATTGTAAATAGCTCAAGAAAATATTTCTGTAAGAAAATACGTTATACAACATTTCAAAAATTGTTATCGAATCCGATATTAAATTTAATAACTCAAATATGCCTAGTAGTGGATCACAAGGTATAAGATCAGCCAGCGAGAATATTTCATAGTATAATTCAACTGAATACATTGCAACGAATACAGTGTATCAATTCATCTTGTTTGCATTGAGCTCATGACACACCGAAAACCTGAACGTTTTAAAAAAAAAAAATTGCATGATCAAAATGCGATTATTGTTTGCCCTCGTGATAGGAATTAAATTGCCTTAACCTAATTCTAATACAAATATGTCGTTACTAGGGTGCTCGAAAGGATCGAGATCATAACCCTCCCGACAGGGGGGCGTCAAACCCAGTAGAGCTATTTATTTTTACGAGCTTCGCCAAATATAGCCAATGAACAGTTTTCATATGTAGCGGTTCTTTGGCAATATCGACTCATGCAAAAAATTCATAAGCGGGTCCAGTGCATACTCTCAAAGCACTTGTTTCATTTAGAAAACAAAGAATGTGTTCAAGAACTTCAGTTTTGTAAATAGAAATCATGATCTCAAATCATATATTAAACACATCAGCTCAAATAAATTCATGAGTAAAACACCAAGTATCAAACCTTGATTAGAAATCAATGTGGTAGGCAAGTAAAAGCTTAGTAAAAACATTCTGTAACACTTATGTAGTAGAGACCAATAATTTTTGCTTAAATAAACGAGCATAGTATTATCACCTCAAAAAATAGTTTTAAGAAAACCATTAAAAGAGAAAAGGGGGGCTATGAACTCACCTTGATCAAGAGTCGATAACAAATGAAGATCAGTACGAGTATCCACAACGGGGATCACTCACTGCCTATAAATAGTAGCGCTCGATTTACTATATTGAAAATTTACGGCGACGATGCCGTACAACGTTACAAGAAAACATCATATATGTGAAAAGAAATCCACTTGTGCGTCCTAAATCTTAACACTTAACATACATTTATACTATATTATCATCAATAATGTTAAGAATTATGAATTTTCAAGTTTCCTACGGTAGTTATAATCCGTTCCAACAGGCGAGTACAAATTCCTACTGAGATATAAACGACCAACGGTCTTAAAATAAATACTTGTTTTAAAAGAGTATAAAAAACGATGACATATTTATTAATCGACTATTAATTCTTATAACACGTTAACGTTTATTTAAAGTACCCGTTGACTTTTCACGTTTTATTTATTAAATAGTAAATTTATTTTCTAAGTCTACCCAACCAAAAGGACCCCACTAAGCTAGATCGACTTTTTCACAACTATACGTAAAAAAGAAATTAGTGGCGAACGTCGTTCCGCACAACTTTAACAGTTTTAGTCGAGACTTGAATCTCGACGTAAAATGACCAAAATACCCTTACGAGAATCTGCTGAACTTTATATTTTTATTAATAATGCAGAAGTTTGACTTTTGTTTTTGACCCATCATATTACATTTTCACGATTTTGACCAAAAAGAGACTTTATGTAAAACGTTATTTTGAACAGCTTTCGTGTTTCGCCGAAAGGCTAAAACAGACTCGAAAGTGCTCAAAACGTCGAATTACCAAATCTGTCAGATTTAATAAACTCTAATCGTGACTTATTTTTCCCTTATTAATGTGGGTATATCTCGTTTTCCCTCAAGTTTTCTTCGTTATTGGGAGTTAGAAGTCCCATTTTATATCAAAACGACCGCAAAAAAAACTCTACACTATTATGGAGAACCAAAATCGATTTTCGAAAATCGCTCGAAACCCGATACCGCCCATAACAGTTTTCGCTCAAATTTACTAGTTTACAAACACGTCGAAACATCATTTCGACCCAAAAACTCATCTAAAAATATATCCAAATACAACTTATAAATGCCTATAAATCCCGCTTGATAATCAAATACATAATTAATTCCAGACGCCGCAGAGTTCAAATAGATTTCATCACATAATATACGAAAATTAAATCGATAAACGAAAACAACGAAACAATGAAAAAAAAGGACAAGCCCCTACAATGAGATTTCATCACGAAGCAAGATCGGAAAACAAAAGTGTCGGGTTGCCCTCTTTGAGTTCTAGCCGCGGCTAACTCTTTGTGTCTTGTACCCGGTTCGAACCCAACCCGAATAATAATCAATCAACGAAATAAATAATTCCACACCCCTTTTTGTGTCTTTTTATGGGGTTCGAACCACCAACCAAACCCGAAACTCCTTTTTGTTTCAAAAATAACCAACTTCGAACCAAACCTTGTTGCATGTTAATTTTTCTTCCATGGATGAGTAAAGTAAATATCATCTAAACAATGTTTATGAGTTGCAAAAAAAAAATTAAAACACCAATGGGTGTTTGTTGGTGTTATGTTGTTCGACCGAACACCAAGGAAGAAAAGAAATAAGGAAACAACTTTCTACTTGTTCCCACAATCTTGAATGATTATTTGGTTGAAGTTTTAACTAGACTTCAAGGATTAAATATTTTATTTTTCTCTTGGTGTTGGGGTGTTGCACCCGTTCGGTTGTAAAGAACAAAGAGAAAGTAAGACAAAACTCTCAACTATGTGTTGAGTGTGTAAGTTTTAAAGAGTTTTTGGGAAGCAAAAGTAATGATTTCTAAGTTGGAAAATTAAAAATTTGGAGTGTGTGTATGTATAATAGCTGGCGGCCTAGGGTGACCAACATGCATGAAATATATATATATATATATATTCTTTTTTTCTCCTTGTCAATAAAAATCTTATGTAATATTTTAAATTTAAGTGTAACTTGTACCCAATTAACTAGAACGCGAGCCTTAAACGCGAGCTTTGGCCAAGGTCGAGGAACAAAGACGATACGGTTAGCAAAATTAATATTTTTCTATCACAAAAATAATAACGAGACGCGTCGTAAATTTTTACGATGCTCAAAACGATTAATGAGCGCACGATTTAACGTCGACTCGCGAAACATCAAAAATAAAAATTATCAAATCTTTTTCAAATTTTTCATAATAAAATACGAAAATATTTATTATTGACAAATAAAATTTTAAATGTCGACGCTCGTTCACGGAAATTCATAAAATAGTAATTTACGACATCAGGTACGCGATCGTCATAAGCGTCGAAAAACTCGGGCCGTTACATTCCACCCACCTTAAAGAGAGCGCCGTCTCGGTGCTCAATTTGCCTTATTCGTCCTTGGTTTACTAGTGATTAGATGAGTGGATATACCTAGGTCATTGTCGAGGTTTCCAACGAAAGTTTAAAGGAACAAGAGTCATGCATCAAAATATATGCAAGGAATATGAGCGAATGGATCAAATGTCTTGAGAATCTTCAAGTGAAAGAATGAAATACATGACTCGAAGAAAAGCCATTTGAAACGAAGAATTTAACAAATCGTAAATTCTTGGAAGCAGTTAATGGTTCATTACTATTAGATTATCAGTTTCGCCTGGCGTCGAAACGACATTCTTGAAAAATCCAAATAACAAATCACAGTCGAAAGAATTCATATCCAAATGAATGATTCATATGGACAACACTCATAAACGCTATCCATACACGTTAGCCCACGCATTTATAATTTGTCACTACAAAAAGAAGCGTTCGCCAATCCTTGTATAAGTAAGAATTTATAAACTTATGATTCTGGGAAATTTATAATTTCCTTATGCAAATGAAGAAGGCTATCCTAATTCAATTCAATAAGACGATTATAAATCATCTTACTTAAGTATCGCCGGCAAAAAAACACTATAATCAAAAAAAAGATTACAAGGCAAACGTATCGATTCAAAAGCATAAAAGAGTATTCAAACATCGAATTCTAAATGAATAGAAAACTAGCGGAAATTGGACAATTAGGCCGAATTTCAACATAAAAAAAAGGAATGAAGCAAGGTCGCCGTAAATGTTGTCAGAGATAACCGCGTCAGCTCACATATAATCAAAGTAAACGAACCTCATTGAAAGTACCATAGTAAACAATGCACATATGTAATGAGTATCTATAGATAATACTAAGTATTGACGCTCCAAGGGAGTAAAATAAGAAAACCATGAAGTACACAAAAGATCAAAAAGGTCAATATATATAAATATATATATATATATATATATATATATATATATATATATATAATAAAAAATATATATATATATAAATATATAATTATATATTATATATATAAAATATATATATATAATATATATATATAATATATATATATAAATATTCACTATATCATATATACATAAATATTACTATCATATTTGACTCGAGTAATAACACAAGGCTAATAAGTAATACGTCATAAGATAGAGTGAGAGGGTGAATCATAGCAAGTATTAATACTTAATTATTAATGTAATAGCAATAAGGATGCAAAAGAGAGCATATAAGTTACCTAAGAGCAAGCGCGCGCGGATATCGGACAATGGTGAAAGACTCTTAAAAATTTTCAAAAAACGGTTATAGTCTAGGGTTTTGAAAACGACCTAGTTTGCTATAATCGATGCTCTCTATACCAAAACTGTGACACCCCCATAAAATCACAACGCAACGGAATACCACTTTGGGGTGCCACTTCATAGTATAAAGTACAAGTTAAAGTAAACGACCTTAAAAGAGACGTTTAATAATATGTCACATTCGATTAAAATAAATCAGAGTAGATTCAGGTCCCAATAATTTATAATTTAACAAGATTACATGAGTTCAAACGTGATTCAATGTATAATTAAAGAAAACATTTATCGAATGTGAAGAAAACCAAGTCCTTATAGTTTTCATATCCACGCGTCTCGAATGCTCCCAATGCTCAGCTAGCAAGATAATAAACCTATAAAATACTGCAAAACGTCAACAATAATGTTGGTGAATTCATAGGTTTAAGTAAAAGCAGTATTGAAATAGCTCAAGAAATATTTCTGTAAGAAAAGCAGCGTTACAACATTTAGAAGAATTTATCGAAATCCGAGTAGTAATTTAATAACTCAAATATGCCTAGTAGTGGATCACAAGGTATAAGATCAGCCAGCGACAGTATTTCATAGTATAATTCAACTGAATACATTGCAACGAATACAATGTATCAATTCATCTTGTTTGCATTGAGCTCATGACACCGAAACCTTGACGGTAATGCATATCATATGCATTCTTGTTTGCCCCCGTAGTAGGTATTATTGCCTTATACCTAAATTCTAAATACAAATCATCCGTTAAAAGGGTGCTCGAAAGGATTCAATTCAGACCCTCGGACGAGGTTGTCAAACCCAATAGATCTATTAAATGTACTAGCGTTCACCCCTACAGGGCAATTGACGGTTCATGAAATTAGGGACTTTAACAAGAGCGACTCGTGCACATAATTTCATAATCGGGTTAGGCATACCATTCAAGCACTTGTGTTCTATCAGTAAAATGAATAATGTGTTCAAAACTCACGGTTTTGTAAATAGATAATCAATGATCTCAAATCATGTAGTAAGCAAATCAAACTTTAATGAATTCAGTAGTAAACAACCATGTATCAAACATGTATTATAAATCATGTGGTAGGAAAGTAAATGCTTTAGTAAAAACATTCATGTAACGCTCAAGTAATAGAAATCAATAAGTTGCTTAATAAAACGAGCATGTATTCTCACCCCGAAAATAGTTTAAGAAAACCATTAAAAGAGAAAAGGTGGGGCTATGAACTCACTGAGGAGTTATGAAGAACAGAAGTAGATGAATCATCAGACGACTGAGAAGCGTCTAAGCACAACCTAAAAGATGTGATGCGGCTTAGAATGACAAAGATCGATACGTAAAAGTAAATCAAATGATCACGAGATATGTTTCCGAGATATGCATGGCATTGCATTATAACTTAACCGAAGTACTTTTATCTCCAAATTGGTATACATCCTGCACTTATACTACATTAAGTGTCTACTAAGTCTCGCTTAACCATTCTCATCTCATTACTATGCGATCACACTTTTAT
>BQNB010178299.1:0-11006 GCA_026074375.1 Tanacetum coccineum
TCCAGCCCATGGCCGGCCATAGTAGCTATTTATACACCCTCTCCTAGTCTTGGAGAGGGTTGGTTGTTCCATTGTTAGTTGTTCCATTTTCCACACATTCATTAATACATCATCCATTTTCCATCCAAGTTTTCTCTAACAATCCAACCCACATCTCACTTATTGTTCTTGGTTGATCTTAAGATTACTAGTATTCTACTGGATCTTAGTTTTCTTGCATACTCCCAAGAAATCGAAGGAGCATATCATACCGACCTTCCTACTCTTGAAGAAATTCATTAATTTCTTCAATTTCAACGTGTTGACCCTAACCGCACCATCAAACATAAAAACGTCATTCTTTTACCAAATGAACTTCTAACCAAAGAACTTAGACAAGAATTGAAAAGATGGAACAAACTCATTTATGAGAATGTGTTCGGACTAGGAGGACACCGGGACCATCTCTCGGCTTGCCATGCTCATATGTTATATTGTATTCTAGCCGAGCAACAATATAATCTTGCCTATTTCTTTGTCAAAAGAATCCAAAGTGCATGGGCAACTCCTAAAGCCCATCTTCCTTATGGTATGTTCTTGACACGTCTCTTTTGACATGTTACGGGAACACTACCCTCACCTTGACAATGGCATTTACAATGTCATTGATCGTATCATGCGTCCACTCGCTTTAAAACAAGCCCAGAAACCCCAAAGTGATCATGGAAAAGCCCGTTACTTCGTTTCATCATCTTTCGCCTATCATAACCGTGCTTCTCGTGATAGTACCCCATCTCCTACCACCTACCTAAACTCTCTCAAACCTCTCGATTACCAACAATACGACATTCCCACTTCTTCTGAACAAGATGATGATCTTCTCTTCGAGCGTCAAACCGACTTGCTCAATCAAACACAACAAATGCATAAGGAACTTAGAGGTGGATTCAAATCATTTGGCAAGGCATTACGAGGAGTCTTCGAGAAGAAAAAGAAATGAAGACGTTGAATGATGATTAGCTTGGTAGAATAATTTGTTTAGGACTTTATGTGAACTTATGTTTATGTTTAATTACTTATGTGATGACAACCCGACTTGGTCGGAAGTATGTGAACTTATTTGGCTTACTTAGAACCTCTAATTACTATGTGCTATTAGTATGTTCTTAATGTTTATCTTTATCTCTTATACATATTTTTTTGGTTTGTTGCAAACATACATGATATACTTGATTTCATGCATATATATGTTCACATGGGACTTGCTGCAAATTAATCACCAAAATATAACCTTTCTCACAAAATTTTGACAAAAATCAAAATTTTGGTCGTTTGAAAATCTCCAGATGGGTGGCCCCCTTAATTCATAAGGGCGGTCCCCTTAAAGATAAGGGGGCGGCACCTTAATTAAGGGGACTGGCCATCTGATTCACTTTTTCTACTATTTTTTCTGCTTTTTGACCTCTTTTACCTAGCCTCGGCTATCCTTACCCAGAAAACTCAAACATATTTTGGAAATTCTTAAACTAATTCAAATCCATTCCATTTCTAAACATTCCATTTTATTAAATTCTCTCCAAATGTTCACACCCAGTTCTCATCTCTTCATTCTCTATCAATCACCATAAACCACCATGGCATCCACTAGAGCTTCCATTTCTAAAGCTTCCAAAAGACCAAAAATCAACATCATTCCGCCAAAACAATTGTTTGTGGATTTAACTCATGATGACACTAAAACCCCATCACCCAAACTTTAACTCTCATCCCCTAGTGCTCCTAATGCACCTTAAAAAACACCATCAACTAAAGGTACTTCCTCATCCTCCATTAACTACATACCCAAATCATCAACATCATCCACATCACCATTAACTATTGGTTACTTGAACTCACTAACATCCCCTCCTCCAAGAGTTCCTCCACCACCTCCAACTCAAGAAAATACATCAATGGACATCACTCTCACCCTTTCACCAATTACCCTACTTGATGTCCAATTTAATACTCTATCATCTTCTCCATCTATCTTTGGTCACCCTATTCCTTGAAACCTTTTTGAGGCACATGGAGACTTATGTTTGTGTTGCATTCACAACCGTACTCTTATCTTTGAATTGAGAGATGAACTCCAATACATGTTTTCTTACATAGAACATATGCTCTCACAACCTCCACCACCCAATTCACCACCACCACCATCACTTTCACCAAACTAAACATACACCATGTTTAGCCATTTTCAATTAATTGTCAACTAAACCTTTTGCAAGTAAGTCCTATGGAATTCTACAAATGATAGGATCGTTGTAGTTTAATTTTATGTATGTTGTACTAATATTCTTCAAGCATATTATTTCTATTTGATGTATGCATGCTTGTGTGTTATACACAATTATTATGTTTAATGAATGGACTTTAGTCTAATGTTTTAATTATGCACTTAACTTTTTAGTTGATATATATATATATATATATAGTGGTTGTTAGTTTACCCAAATTTCTGGACAATTGTTAAACATTATCAACATGCACTAATATTTTTTCTTTTATTTGCTATATGTTAGAAATGGTTGTCTCGTTCTTCTAACTTGTTCTTGTAGCTAAGTTACTATAGCTCGATTCCTTGATGCCATCGAACGAAAGGGAGTACACATCAAGGGGGAGCATTTATTTCGTCGATTTTAAGCACAATCATCGACAAAGCCTTTTTGATTCTACAAAAAGGGGGGGAGAAGAAAAAGGAAATATACTTACAAAATACTTGTTTAAAGATAAATTAATTTAATGATGTTTAGATTTTATATCATCAAAAAGGAGGAGATTATTGATGAAATAATGCCTAAATAGTTATTAATATTTTTCGTTCCTCTCTACGTTTTGTTTATCACAATATATTTAAAACGATCAATGATAAATAATTCGTAAATACAAGTAATAGTAGTAAATTTTCATTTTGAAAATTTAATCACTTAAAGGTATGAATAAATAAATGCTTAATGCATTTTATGATCTAAGGAATTTTTATTCAACCTCACATTTTTTATAAAAATATCACAAACATTTTTATAACGTTTAAAAAATATTTTTAGATTTAAAAGAAATGTTTTATTTAAAATAAACATTTTGAATTCAAATTTTCTACTTAAAACGGCTAGAAATGTTCCAGAAAACACCTCCCTTAGAAAGGACAAAAAAGGGAGCGTCCAGACTGGGCGGCCCCTTAATTATAAGGGTGGCCCCGTAATTATTAATGGGTGGAGGACACTCCTAAATTAAGGGGGGCCGCCTAGACAATAATCTCTCAGTTTGCCTTACAAAATACTGGAATATTCCTCACTGATTTCTCAAATTTTGCACACACTCTCTTTCTGTTTTAATTTAGTTTATACTCTCCTATATCATTTTGATCATATTAATCATAAAAGCTTTGTTTCCAAGTGTTCCAAGCTTAATTCCTCAAGTGCAAGAGAATATACTTCTTAACATCAAGTCAAGAAGTGTAACATAGTTTGTGTCGGTTTTTGCTCTGCCAAAGGGGTTTGTTGACATGTGAAGCGAAACTCTCGAGTTTGGTGTCGGGGAGTGGTAGTAGGGTGAAAGAGGTGGTCTTTATCTCAACGCTATAATCTTGTGTTGTGGTTTTGATCTTTCTAGCTCTTATCTCTTGTCCATTTTCCCTATTTACGTGTCATTTATTTTACTTCTGAATTGGTTCGTTATTGTGCACTATTGAGATCACTATTAAAGTCGATCTAAAGTTTTTATAAAACAAAACACTAACATTAATTTAAAAAGCGGTAAACTTTTCAACCCCCCTTCTAGTTTTCCACAAGTTGCACATGATTGAAGAGCCATAGAAATTGTAGATCGAGAAGTCAAGTGACTTAAGAAAAGTCGGATACCTATCGTTAAAGCTTGTTAGAATTTGCAAAGAGGTCCAGAATTTACTTGGGAACTGTGTAGATTAAGATTAAGTGTACCCTTATTCTCTTACGGTAATGATGAGCGAGGAAAAGAGCGGATAAGTCAGCTCGGGTGAGCACCAGGGACTGCACTCCTAGAGGAGGGGATGAATTTAAGTCAACCCGAGTTTTAGGTCAACGTCTATCCCGAGCTATGTTAAATATTTTACTATGTAATTGATTTTAGTCGTTTATGCTACACAAGGTTTGGTAAAAATTTCCATTTATTGGGAAATTACAAGCTGTGATTGAGTTTCTATTCATTTTTAGCGTCCGAGAAAGTTAGAAAAATTTATATTTTCGCTCCGAGAGCGTGATTATTTTATTTTTGTATTTTATGGCTTTTCCCCAAGTTTTTGTAAAAACCGTGTTTAAAGGTCGTGTTTTACGTGATTTAACATTTATTTAAATGTTTTAAAATAAATTTAGTGGGACGGAATAAAAATATTTTCGAATGTGGTGTGACCCGAGTCATTGGTCGGCTAAGTAACGAAATAAAAACATTTGTACTAAAAATAAAAGGACTTAAAGGATGGAGGGACTAAAAGTGTTAAAGCTTCAAACTTATTTCCTATATAAGGACACACATATTTCGTCATTTTTCTTTTTACAAATATTTGTTCTTCATTTGTCCTCTCCACCTAGTTCGACCGGCCACACCAAACACACACTCAAATCAGACTAATTTCTGACATGCAATATAATCCGTTCATAAAATATTAATCCTTGTATCAAGGCTTACATATCCCACTAAGAAAATCCCACATGCAATAAGTATTTTGAAAGTTAGAAATTTGGTTGAGTTCATGTGATTTTGATCCTAAGAGCGTGTTTGCAGTTGCTAGATTAGTGTTATTAGAAGTTGGTTTGATTGAAAAAGGTTTTGGTTTTGGTGTTTGTGTTGCGTCCGTAGTTCGAACCAAAGAGGAAGCTAAAATTGATTTTTGTTATAGCTTTGTGAGAATTCTAGTTATATTATAGTGTGATTAATTTGATGTTATTGCGTGTTATATGTTATATGCTATAATATTCATGTGCAGAAATTTTGAAAGTGTATTTTATTATTGATTAAAGTTTGATGGTTTTGGTATAATTAAATAGGCTAATTAAGCTTGTTTTGATAGTTGGTTTAAGTCAAAAATGTAATTTTAATAGGTTTTAAGTTGACTATGTTTGACCAGAAAGTTTGACCGTCTCGTAGCGTGTTGAGAAATTTTTGAAAGTTATTTTTGACAATGGAAGGTGATAGAGTTCGCCTTTAGCTACGTTTCGCTATGTGGCTCGTCACGTAACTCTTAATAACGAAGATTTTACGGCCGAATTAAGATTGGTAAATTTTGGTATAAAAGTCAATTACGAAGTTTGAATTTTAAAAGTCAAACTTGCGTCTACTTTTAAATATGGTTTATAATGAGCAAAGGGTTTGTAATGTTAGTTAATTAATGATGAAATATGAAGTTCGGATTATATTATCCTTACTTTCGGCAACTTTTTAAAAATAGAAAGTTTATGGTAAACGAAGCGTAACGCAATTGTAATTGTTGTACATTTGTGGGTGCGTCAAAGTAAAATGTTTTGCGTCGCACTTGGAGATTTTAGTACATGATTGTATATACATAATAGTTATAAAGATATATACGAGTACGCATTATATGAATTATTTTACTTTTAGTTACGTACCGCTATATATGTATTATATAGGTCGCGGTTAAGACGTGAAGTTATTTGCGCTTGTTGATTTGATTGAATTGGAATCTTTTGCTTAAGTTAAGTTCATAGCCTCGCATTTAAATCTTTTGATTGTTTTATAAACCCGTAAGGAGGATACATGTTTGTTTTATAAATCGAGCACATATGATTTTATGGTATGCTAGACCCGATTATGAGAATGTTTCCGCATAATTAGCTATTGTCGAAGTCCCTTATTTCATGAATCGTTAATCGCCTTGTGAGGTGAACGCTAATGCATTAAATAGATCTATTGGGTTTGACAACCCCGGCTGAGGTAACAACCTATCAAATGGACGTTTTGTATTTAGAGGTAGTAGGTATATGACAATAATACCTTGTTCTGGGGAAATTAGCATATGAAGTGATATATGTATTGTTAACGTTCGGTGTCATGAGCTTATCGCGTGAAAGAAAAGAGATGTTATACATTGTATTCGTTGCAATGTTTTCCCGAGAACTAATTATGTGTTCAAAGATTATTACTTATTGATTATTTTAACTCTATGAATTTCGCTCAACAATTTTGTTGAAGTTTTAAACATGTTTTTATCCCCTTGGTAACAAGGTATGGAGGCAACAGATTGCGTGGAGGTGTCTATGCGTGTGATGATTTGGTTGAATGATAGCTTATGTGTTCCAAACCTTCATTCCTACTCACACATGCTCAAGAAAGTTTGATTTGTAGACAATGGTTACTTACAAGTGGATAGCAAAGCAGTTTGCAGCAAAAGTTATAAAAAATCCTAGGATTAGTTATAGGCAGATGAAAGCATATATTAGAGAGAAGTATTTGATTAATGTAAGAGTTAGTGTAAAAGGGCAAAGCAGAGGGCAATTTATGATCATGAAGGGGAACTCAAAGACCATTATGGAAAGCTATAAGATTACAGAGAACAGATCTTGGCCACCAACCCTGGTTCTTTATTTCACTTAGACATGGATACTATGGATGATGGGAAAATACAGTTCATAAGGATGTACATCTGCTACAAAGGTATAAATTTTTAAAAAAATTAAACACGTTATAAATAATGTCTATACATTGATAGTAGTTTAATAACTTTGTATTACATAGCTATGAAAGATGGATGAAGAGGATCATGCAAAAGATTCATAAGACTAGATGGCTGTTTTTAGTGGCACTTGGAGAGGTGAGTTGTTGATAACTATGAGAAGAAATGCTAAAAACTAGATGTTTCCAATGGGTAGTGGTAAACATTGAAAACTCTAAGAATTGGTGATGGTTTCTTCATAACTTATGTCAAGACTTTAACCTTTCTATGGGAGCATACTTGACAATCCTTTCGGATGGCCATAAGGTAAGTTTTATGCTAATGTCTTACTTATTATTAACTTATGCACAACATTCTTATTAGCAACTTGTGCACAACAGGGTCTGATTGAGGGAGTTAGAGGAATTCTACCACATGCTAAGCATAGACTGTGTGTAAGGCACATTTATGCGAATTTAAAAAAGAAATGAAATGGACTACACTACAAGTCTTTGTTCTAGGGTGCTGCATCATCTACTTTAGAGGTACAATTTAAACATAAAATGGAATTGATAAAAACATTGACCCACTTGCTTTTGATCGGTTAATGGAAAGGAACCTGATGTGTCGTTGTGCGTAGGTACTATTTGTTATCAAGTTGTACTATTTATATTTTGCCGACTATACCTAAAAACAACACTTTAACGGGCAGTGTACCCGGTCAGATGGAGTTTCGTGGTAAGTAGGGTGTCGATCACTAAGAGCGAGAGCGTTAATTCCTAAGTCTATAAGTATTTTAGTTATCTATGTTAGTTCTAATTAACTCTATTCTATGTTAAACCTAAGTTAAACCTAAACTAATGCAAATGGGGGTTTTCAGCCTGAGAGACTGGCACGAGGTTTAGTTATCTAACCTAAGGTTTTGATGACAAGTAAAGCAACAAACACACACAAGAAGATGAACAAACGATAAAGGAACGGTCAAGAACTAATGTAAGGAAAACATATCAACCATGAATAATCCGATAAAATGTAGGTTTGTTTATTAGTGCAATGATTGACTTATCTCGAAGGGCATATCATTCCTAGACTTAGGCGGTACTTCTTCCTAAGACCTAGACACGCTAATTCTGTCACAATTAGACGCATCCGCATAAAGCAAGCATTTGTTGATTATAATCTATCTTAGGAGATTAATAATGGTGCTCTTACTAAACCTTAGCTCATGGAGACTTTACCCACTTACTGCTTAACAACTCTTTATATAATAGTAGTCCACTGTCCGAGTCCTTACCAATAGAATAAGAACGTACTCGTTGATACCAGGGCCACCTTATGGCTCAACTAAGCTCACTAAACTAAAGGTAAGGATAGGTCAATATTTGTGATCCTATGATTCTAGATATATAAATTGCAATATGGAGAGCTATCCCAGACTCTTAGCCTACGCCCAAACAACACCAAAGTTGCAGCGCATTAAATATGTAGGACTAGACCCAGTTGAATGATAGGTTGCATACTTAAGCACGTAAACAAGTATAAATTGATAAACATAATCAATAATCAACGATAAATTAAGCAATCTATATAAACAAACCAAACATTAGATCTTCATAAACATGACTGATACCTAAAAGTATCAACCGATAGTCTTTGTAAAAATACACACGGTTTCATATATGAACGACTAAAGAAAAAAAACCTTAACCGAACGCGTATTTGGTTGCGCAAAGATTACAAGAGTTTTCCTATGATCTTGAGGCTATTTTCTGACCTTCTATGCTCTTCTACTCGACTCTTGGTCGACTTGGTGGTTTAGGGTTTCACGTGCATACCTAAAACTAAGTTTAGGGTCTTTTATTTATAGAGTTTGGAAACAGGTCGATACGCCGTATCGGGCGATGTGGGATACGGCGTATCGGGGATTTCTTGGAGTAAGGACCACGGTTGATATCTTTTAGAATCTTCTACTGTTTTGACCTTTGATACGGCGTATTAAGTCATCAGGATACAACGTATTGGGTCTTCAATCCTTCATGGTTATTTGTGAATTGCAGGCACGGATACGCCGTATCTTCTTGATGGATACGGATATGATGGATCCGGCGAATTGGCCTTATAGAATAGGTAAACATCAAAATATCTTCATTTAAGCCTCCATAATGGCTCCAACCCTTTTGCTAAGTTTTTCATCACCCACTACTCTCCATAATTACTGCAATTCCTCAAATATAAACTATTAAGTAACATTCTTTGGCAAATAACTATACAAAAGTGGGTTAATAAACATTGATAAATGATGCTATAAAATAAGCACGTTATTTTATGTCAATCAAATATCCCCCCAGGTGGTATGTTATCGGTATTCAAATCTTCTATATCCTTAAACCTTTCCATCTTATGAGGCATTGATCGCTGCCAAACTATACCTTAAATATATATAATATATAACAAAATATAAAATATATATAGTAAGAATAGTCTAGAAACAAAATCAATAAAACCGAGAAGTAGTATAGAATGGTCCCGGGTCGTTTATCCCCAACGAGGCTGGACTAGAGAATCGATACAGTCGGAAGATTGGAGTTTGAATGAGAGAAATGATTTGAGAGTGTGGAAAGCTAAGTTAAACAATAACAAACAAAAACGATTAAGAAAAACCTAAAAATTATGAAATTAAGCTGAAAAACGAGAGCACGAATCCCGAACAAAGGGTCAAAAACCTAAAATCTTCAAAATTAACCCTACAAAGAAATTTTCACTTCTAAACTACTCTAGGGGACTAATAACGAAGAATGAAAAAGACTAGACTGAAAACGGAGGTCGTTTGACCCAAAAACGAGTCAAGACAAAATCGCACCCGAGCCCCGTTCTTTAAAAGTCAAAAAGTTACAAAAATGACCCTACGAAAATTTTTATATTTTTCCTACAAAATATATGACTAAAGAAAATTTTCTAAAAAAGAAAAATATTTTTTTGATAATTTTTATATTTTTTATGAATTTTTAAAACTTATAACGAAATTAAATTATAAAAAATACTAAACTACTTTTAAAAAATCTGAAAAATTTACTAAAATTACTTTATACTAATACTAACCTACGAAAAATAAGAAAACCAAAACTGAGCTTATAAATAAGCTCGAAATAAGCTGGGAAAAGCTTATAACTAAAAGGGTGAAAACTACCTTAACTATCAAAGTGCCCAAGGGTCTTACATAAAAGACCCAAGGGCACAGCGGTAAGAAGGCTTGTTATAAGAGAGGTGTATTGAGGGTGAGACCCGGGTTCGAGTCTTGCTCACCCGGGTTTCCCCTTATCTCCTCTTTTTTTTTCAAAACTTTTTACACAAACTTGATAAGCTCCTTGAGCTTATCATTTTTCATAACTATAGCTTTTTGAGAAAGCTTATAAATAAGCTGGAAAAAGGGCTTATTGTTGACAGCAGCTTAAATAAGCTTAAGGCTTAATGAGGCTTATGGCATTTGACTTTTTGGGCAAATAAGCTAAAGTTTGGACAACTAAGCTTAAAGGGGTTCCTAAACTAACCTAAATAAGCACTAAGAACTAAAATGTAATAACTAAATAAGCTGGAAAAGAGCTTAAAGAAAAGTGACAGTTCTAAATAACTTAAACAACCTAGCTGTTGGATTTTAGCTTAAACCAAATAAGCTTAAAAAGCTAAACCCAAACCCAATAAGCTAAAACCTATAATCCTAAGGCACCTAATAAGCTAAAAGATCACAAATAAGCACAACAAATAAGCTGGAAAGAACTTATGAAACTAGCAGTACTAACTTTAAAGTTAGTACTGCTTATGCTATTTCAGGAGGAATAAGCTAGGAAAAAGGAAAATAAGCAAAGGCAAATGAACAACTAGCACCTAATAAGCAAATATAACTACAATTAAGCAAAGAAGAACAGCTAGAGAGCATAAATAAGCAAATAAGCTCAAAGGCCAAAAGTCAGCATACAAACAGTCCTAAGGGCTCTTTTTGGGGCTTAATTTTAAGCATCTAAAGGAGTCTTCAAAGCTTAAGCTTATAGGGGCTTATGGCTCAGCCTATGAGCTTACTAGAAAAGACAAAACTCTAAGGGTTAACTTATAAATAAGCTAGAAAAGATTGCCTAAAGTTGGGCTCCTAGCACCAGGGCACTTTCTAGCTAGAATTGAAAATAAGATCTAAAATGCTCAAAATAAGCTAAATTTCCTAAAAAACTTTCTAAACTAGTTTACCTTACCTAATGCAATAAGAAATAAGGAAAAGTAATGAGCCACAAGCTCAAATAAGCTATTTGAGCTTTTGAGCTTACTAAGTCTGCTGTTTGCACACTGCTGC
>BQNB010178300.1:0-12884 GCA_026074375.1 Tanacetum coccineum
TTGGATGGCTTTTAGAGGAAATACAAGTGACTTGGGATCATTTGGAGAAGACAAGATTACGGACCTACACCAAATCTCGTGAAGATTTATGCATACAGTGGCTGGAGACGACGTTACAGGCATAAAGCGACACCGTCATGATCTATATAGTGACAGTGTCAGGAATTTCGCGAAGGCGTCAGGATTTCTAAGCGACGACGTCGCATCGATATCTCTATAAATATAAATCTGTTTTTAGGGTTTTAAGTGTGTAACTTTGAATAAACCTAGGGAGACGAACCCTAGTCATTCTAGCAGCTTTATACGTCATTTTTAGGACCTTAAAACCCTATTGTCCTACCTTGAATCCATGTTTTAATCAAGTAAGGTTATTCATCATTAATCATTCAATATGTCTATGTGTTGTTTGATTGATTTATCTTCTTGCTTTCTTTATAACATGCGAGGCTAAACCCTCCTTTGTATTTATCTATGATTGCATGAAACTTAGGTTGTAGATCCTTTTGATGTTGCTTCTTGTTGATGAATGTGCGCGTTAGGCTTTAGAAAACCAGCTTTTGTCTGTATCGCTGTTGATATGTCTAGGGAAACGCGAGTAGTGTAGAAAGGATACCATCGGTAACAGTCTTCATACTACCTTACCCCTAATATGGTTGATCCCTCTTAAGTTATTTCACATGCATTTAATATACTCTTAGGGGCCTTGTAATAGTCTTCATACTACCTTACTTGTGCGTTGCCCTAACGGAATATTAAATAGACGGCGGGTTCGTGTAATCCGTTCATGACCTAGGAAATACTTACACAGATCATCACAAGTGTGACAAGGCAACGGATCTAGGAGAAGCAATCTGAGGAGTAGTGCATGATTAGGTAAATACATTTGTTTATCATAAAGTTATCACCAGTAGTTTAGATATTAATTAGTTTAGTTATTAGTTAAACAAACCAACCTCTCAAACCATAGATTTACCTGCTTTCTTATAAATATAAAAACACAAAAAGAATCTTCTCTCAACCCCTAGAATTCTGTTAGACCGTGATCAAGCCTTCCCAACCTATTCCCCTAGAGAACGATAACAACCCCCGAGTCTTGCCTATACTACACTGCAACGAACTGCAACGATTAGGTACACTGCCTAGGGAGTTGTAAAACTTCATGTGAAAGTCTACCACAACCCTCAACATCAACTTTATTGGCGGCCACTTGTTCTCCTTTCGGGGATAGTTAGGTTTTGATCATAGTTTAACTTAGTTCTACTCACTTGAATCCTTTTAAGTGAGAATTTAATACATATATTAGCTTTTCTCAGTGGACAATCTTTTAATTGAGTATTTGTTTGGTAAAACTGAACATCATGACACGGCAACCCTTAAAGGTATAACAATAACCCCTCGACGAACCCGAAAGAGAATTTCAAAGGCTTAGGAGAGCCGCATGGCATCTACAACAAAACGAATCTCAAGCTATAGTCAGAGAAACCTTCTTTGATGAATGAAGCATCCTCCACTTCCATCAACACTGGAACTAAAACCCCAACCCCGATCCCAGACCTTACATGAACATTTTTTTATTTTTTTTTTTTTTTTTTTTTTTTTATTTTTTTTTTTTTTTTTTTTTCTTTTCCCCTTTCTTCTCCTCTCACACGACCCAATACCTTCCGTTTCCAAAACCCATCATCCCCCCAGCTGAACAGACAAGTGATGACATCATTCCTCATACAAATCCTACTAAGTCAGGGAACATGGCACTGTTCGCAAAGATTTAAGAAGCTGGACCCGCTCCTGTCATATCAAACACGACTTACTATCATTGATAACATACACGCTGTACGGAGCGATAAGTTAAAATCTAGACTAGCCGTCTCTTTCACTTCTCCCTAAAAGGGGACGCAGCAGCATGGTTTGATAAAATACCCTTCACCCAAATTACAACATGGGATCAGTTCGTATCACGATTCCTTGATTATTTATTTCCAGCAAGACGTACCTCGTCCCTAAGAGATATGATCCTCTGATTCAGACAAGGGAACGACGAATCCATCAAAAGTGCCTGGATCCGTTTCCAGAACCTGATCAAAGAAAACAAGTCCCCTATCATGGGATACAAAAATAGCTTCTGTATATAACTATTCCCGATAACAATCTCCTACCACCGTATGAAACTCGATCAATTCCGCTATAATTCCGCTTTAAAACACCACTGCCGAAGAGGATGGGTGGACCGATTGAAGAATACATCCAATACAAAGACGATAGCGTGGATGACCAATTACCATCCATGAATGTTTCTTCATTTTCAAAGTATTCAACCCTACATTCAGGGGCATCTAACAAGTGCATGCAGACCAAATCTCACTACCTCGAAAACACTACACGAGATGGGTTGAAAAACCCCAACCTAAATATTGTGATTACTGTCAAGAGAGACCCATGAGGCCGATTAAATGCAGCAGAAAACCCAACCTAGCAGGTTATACTTGTCTCAGGGCAGACATCTATGATGATACTGGTCCCTTCTGATTCTATCAGAACGACAATCCCCCACATGAGGGAACAACAAACATCAAGAATAAGGTAGAGGTAAGTCCCGAATAGGTTGTAGAAGTAAATTTTAAAGACGAGCACGCCAACTTTATGCTCAAAAAGAAATTCCACACGAAGGGGATAGAAGAGAAATCTGTGACCATCACCATAAGGAAATCATAAAGCTTCTCACGAAGAAATCCAAATCCTCTCCGCAATCGGGAAAAGCGAAACGCCTAAAACCTGAAAGCACTAACTTCTGCTTTTGCATAACCAACTAGATAAGTGAGATCAGCATTCGAGACCTCGACCCTTTTTTTGAAACCACCGCCAACCATACAGAAAGTGGCAACCAAAAAGGAAGGACATGAGGGCGCAGAACCAAACATTATACATAATGAAGAGCCTACCCCCTTGCCATCCATTTATTACCAACCCTCCAAGTCATCAAATCTACCTTACACATCCAGTAGTTGTAAGAAGCAGAAGAACGGATGATGAAGATTACGGCTTCTCTTAATCTCACACAGTTTCCTATAAAGTCAGTCCATGTTCCTAAAGCAATAAACCACAAATGCCAAAGGGAGCGAACTGACTAAAGGATCTCCATACTCATCAAGTGAAAAACTTAAAAAAAGCGCCCTCCTCGGTGAAACTTAGTGAGGAATGTTCCGCTATCATCCAAAGGAGTCTGTCCCAAAAAGAAGGAGACCTAAGAAGCTTCACACTGCCATGTCTTATCGGACCCCTGGCAGTAAAGAACGCCTTGGGGCTAATCTAGGGGCAAGTATCAATCTCATGCCACACTCTCTCTTCCGACGATTAGGGATTTCTAAACTAAAACTAACCAGAATGAGTATTCAATTGCAGATACGCTCTATTCAAATACCCCATCGCGTCTGTGAGAATCTATTGTAACAGTAAGAAAGTTTATCTTCCAGTTGTTTTCGTAGTTTCTTGAAAATGGATTTGAAGACGAGCTAATCCCTATCATTTTAGGTCGCAGTCCCCATCCACACCACAGCAAGGGCTGTAATTGATGTGTCACGAGGGAAAGATAAGTCTGACACATAGTCAGAAGTGAAACCGTCGCCTTCAACATTGGGAAATACATGAAATCCAAAAACTCGTAAGACGATTATTTGTATTGCGCCAATTACACCGCTAAGCTTGTCCAAGAACAATGGGTTGACACGGTCGGTCACGACAGAAAATGGACTGAAGTAGAAGAAGAGGAAGTATTCCCCACGAAGTGCAAAGTTCTTCTACCACTAGGAGCACACGATAGCCGGGACGATGCCATCACGAGTGGAGAGGCCCCAAATGAACTTGGTTGAAAACCCTCAAGCATCAAACCCAACCCAAACAAGAGTCTAAAGGAATTACCCGAACACCTGTAGTACGCTTTTCCTCTATAGAAAAACAACCACACTCCAAGTAGTCATCCCTTCTCATTATCTACGGTCAGAAAGGCCAAGCTAATTGAGGTTCTAAAGAATCATAAAGGGGTAATCGTCTGGAGTATTGCAGACATAAAAAGGATTGACTCATCCTTCTGTACTCACAAAATTCTCATGGAAGACGAGTTCAAACCAAGTGTCCAACCTCAAAGACGAGTAAACCCGAACATCAAGGAGGTAGTAAAGAAGGAAGTCATAAAGCTCCTTGACGCAAGATTAATCTACCCCATCTCTGACTGTCCTTGGGTAAGTCATGTCCGGGTTGTTCTAAAGAAGGGAGGAATGACCGTAATGAAGAATGAGAAAACAAGCTCATCCCGTAAAGGACGGTCACGGGATGGCGCGTATTTTCGAAATATCGTCAAAATTTTAAATAACGATGAACTCAAAAGACCACTTTCCACATTCTTTATTGTTCAGTATGCTCTATACGCCTAGAAGGGCAAACGAATACTACTGTCTTCTTAGATGGAATCCAAGTATTTCTATTCCTATTGCTCCGGAGGATCAGGAGAAAACCACATTCACCTGCCCTTACGGAACCTTCGCATACAAACGAATGCCTTTCGGATTATGCAATGCTCCAGTAATCTTTCAACGCTGTATGACAGCCATATTCCATGAACTTATCAAAGATAGCATGGAGGTATTTATGGACAATTTCTCTGTCTTCGGTAATTCCTTCGACCATTACATAAAGAACCTTGAAAAGATGCTAAAAAGATGTGAGGAGACCATCCATTGTGTTTAAAACTGAAAGTGCCCACATCATGGTTAAGTAGTGAATCGACCTATCCCGATATAAGAGGTCTAGGTGCAGGAATTGAGGTCGATACAAGCAAAAATCGAGCAATTCATAAAAATTACCATACCCTACGAACGTAAAAGCTATCCGAAGTAGTTTTCCCAGGATGTAGGATACCTCTTGCTGGATCCCACTTCAATAGATCGAATTACTTAAGCTTATTTTAAGGTTTAGTTATATTAGATCAATCAAACACAACTATAGTAGAAACTTTATGTGAATGTATTAAAGATTATGCGGAATCTAATCTTTAATATTAGAAGAATTCTTAATGAAACAGTAATACAAGACAATATAATTCAACAATAAAAACTTCAATATTATTATTACAAATAATACGAATACTCTCCAAGTATTAGGGTTACAAAACCTTGAAGCTATAACGATATCAAAAACAAAAGATGATATTAAACTCTATGCCCTATGACCTCCTTTTATACACCAAGGAGTCCTAGTCGATTTACAATATATTCCTAAGATATAGAATATTCTCTATGATCTTTTCTATAATTAACTAACAATCATATCACGTAAGTAATCTTGATCTCCAATCAATCTTTATCCTTCATTTTGTCTTTATCCGTTTACTTCTGACAGTAGAAACTCTTTCAGTAGTCTTAAACTTGAGCTAGTTGTAACCTTTATATACAGAAACATACCTAGCACCAGCAGTAGTAACTTATACACCAGCAGCATTAACTTAGCAGCAGTAACTTCAAGAAGGTTTTTAATCCTAATAGAAGCTTTCTAGGACACGCTAGTTTCTACAGAAGATTCATAAAAGATTTCTAACAAGTCGCACACCCAATGACCCAGCTCCTGGTAAAAGATGCCCCGTTCAATTTCTCCGAAGAATGCATCCAAGCTTTCGATAAGTTAAAACACAAACTGACGCATGCCCCAATTATTATCAAGCCAGATTGGTCATTACCTTACTTGAAGTCCATGGTCGACTGCAAGTGATTATGTTGTCGGAGCAGTGTTAGGGAAAAGGATCGACAAGCATTTTAAACCCATACACTACGCCATCAAAACAATGAACGAAGCACAAGAGAACTACATAACTACCGAGAAAGAGCTTTTAGCTGTCGTTTTCGCATTCGACAAGTTTTGTCCATACTTGGTCTTATCCAAGACCATCATTTTCACGGATCATTCTGCTCTGCGGTATCTCTTTACAAAACAAGATGCAAAACCACGACTGATTCGATGGATCCTGCTACTTCAAGAATTCGATATCAAAATCCATGATAAGAAAGGTGTTGATAATCTAGCAGCCGATCATCTCTCCCGGCTTAAAAACCCCGATCTAGGAAAGCTAACCAAAGCTGAGATAAGGGACCTATTCCCTGAAGAACGATTAATGGCATCTCTGATAAGAATAACGAACCATGGTATGCCGACTACGCTAACTATCTAGCTAGTTGAGTATTGCCCTTTCGATCCACCCGCCAAGAGAAACAAAAGTTCTTCAGCGATTTAAGGCATTACTTTTAGATGAAACCGTTTTCTATTCAAGCAATGTGCCCTTAACCCAATCATACAAAGGTGCGTCGCTAGGAAGAGGCAGCACAAATCCTTCACAATGTCACCCGGACCATCTGGAGGACATCATGGTATCGCCACCGTACAACCAAAAATGTCATTTGAAGCTGGTTTCTACTAACCCACATATCTTTCACAGACGCACGCCAGCTGGTCCAATTTAGCGCATGCATGTCAACCGAGCGGCAAATATCACTTCAAGGACGAAATACCCCTCAAAAGTACATCAGTCTGGTGAAATAATTGATGTTTTTTGGGGAAATAGACTTTATAGGACCTTTCCCCTCATCAAACATAAACAAATACATCCTAGTAGCTATAGATACGTGTCAAAACGGGTAGTATGGCTTAAAGCTTTACCCACCAGTGAAGCTCAAGGAAAAAGTAGTACACATCCTCGAGAGACTATTCGCATGATTTAGAATACCAAAGACCCTTATTAGTGATAGGGGTACTCATTTATGCAACTACCAGATGGAGAAAGCAATGAAAAGGTATGAAGTAGTTCACCGATTCTCCATCTCATATCACCCGCAGATAAACGGGCAGGTCAAAAACACAAACCGGGAAATAAAGCGTATCCTTGAGAAAACCATCAGGAACAATCAGGAAAGAATGGTACCTACAAATAGATGATGCATTAATGGCATACCCGGACAGCGTTATAAAACCCCTCTAAGGAACATAAACCCCATTTTAGAAAACTTATTGGCAAGGCATGCCATCTTTCCGTTGAATTAGAGCACAGAGCCTATTGGGCTATTAAGAACTGCAATATAGACCTTATGAAAGCTGGGGTAAACCAGTTCTTACAGATTAATAAGCTGGACGAGATGAGGCTCGATGCTTATGAATCATCCATCTCTTATAAGGAGAGAACAAAAAGATGGCATGATAAACGGATTAAAGCACCAAACAAACTACGAGAAGAGGCAAAATAGTACTTCTCTTCAATTCACTTTAAGGTTGTTCCTGAAAAACTAAATTCGAGATAGTACCTGGATCATATTTCGTTAACAAAGACAGTGAAAAATAACGTAATTGAGCAGTATGATGAAAATGGGAACGAATTCATCGTAAATAAACAACTGGTGAAACCATATCAAAAAACATATTGGATGCCAACAGAGATGCCGATATAACACTGGATGATGAAGGAGAAGTCACGTAAGGACATGTGACTTCGAGTCTAGCTATAAGAATCATAAATAAAGAAAAGCGCTTCTTGGGAGGCAACCCCATGTTTATTTTTCCCGCACTTAGGAGTGTCGTATGTTTTAATTCTTTATTGTATGTTATTATATTTGAATGAATTTTTAAACATGTGCTTTGTTTGTTTATAACTTCGCTTTATTTGCAATCAAAGGTATTTTGCAACAAAATAAGTGTAGGTGAATATATCCGGTTTTTAAGAACAAAATTTAAACATTTAAAATAAATTGTTTAGATTAATTCGCGTCAGTTTTAAGTCATATGATTGTAATGATTAATTCCTGGGTTTTTTGCAGTGCTTTCTTCAGATTTAACTAATAAAATTGCAGACCCTAGAGACGGCGTCGGGATTAACACCCGACGGCGTCGCGTCTCTAGTAATGTAAAAATTCAAATTTTTTCAAGTATTTGTGGAAAATAAAATGTGCAATATTTAAAATTTGTAATTCTTTTGTAAACCTGCATAAACCTATGATTACATCATTACTCTTATCCTATATTTACTTCTTTCATATAGTCAAAACCCTAAACTCTCATTGTATGTATATCTATCCCGCTGATTTTATGCTTGCTGTAGTTGTCTTTGTCTTTGATTATAGGTTATATTTGATGAGAAGAAGCTTGGAAGTTCTTAGAATGTTTTATTAGACAATTCTTGGAGGACGATTTAACCAGTTATCGCATGTTTCTTCTCCATTATTAAGCAAACCAGGGAAGTACTAGTTTCTTTTCCTTGTTTTCTTATCCCTTTATTCGTTTTTACGGGTACTTCTATAGAACATTGAGGATAATGTTCAACTTAAGTGTAGGGGGAATAAGCCTTAGAAACTATTCCTTTATTTTCCATTTACTTATTCCTTAAAATGATGGGTAATACATCGAAACATAGCATAAAAAGGTAATTTTGACCCAAATTTAAATTTTTTTATGACACATACCGACGAAAACCAAGTATTAACAGCATCTCATAGATAGGAATGTATATGACTAGCACAAAAACCCTTAAAATTCCACCCAAAAAATGTGAGGTTCGCCTTTAGATCTTTAGGAATTCGGGTATCCATTACTGATACCCAAGATAATATGTACCTTTAGCTTTCTCGAGTTAAGGTTCGAATGCAGTCATATGTGTCTATTCCGTCGTTACAGATGTGTACGTATGGTCTTTGTCGCCTTTTCTAGAGCATTGGTATCGGTATTAAATTATATGAGTGTACCAGTAGTATATTAAATTCTAGAACTTGTTTTTGTGATGCATCTTGAGACCGCATAGTAAGTATTAGGATTTGCTAGAAAAGAGGCACTAGGATTAACCCATGTTTTAAACCTGTAATTGTTATTATGGTCACATCGACTATATAACTATCCCACACCCTTGCCATGCACTCATTTTTAGTGCAGGATACCCCTAGTACAACCCTCCGAGCCTATCCTTTTTCATGGTTCTCGTAATTTTCTGGTTAAGCCAGACTATTAATGAAGAGCATTGTCACCCATAAACCAATTGTTACACCCAAATCGCCTTAGCCTACCTTGTATGTACTCACCTTTAGTACATTATTGTTTTAACCCAAGTTAATTATTTGAGTACACGGTTGCTACGTCCTTATCCTTATAAATACTATTTTGGAATGATTGGGATTCATGGTAGTATTCATCTTATGAAGAATTGGGAAAGAAGTAATTTATTACCCCCAATATAGCTCAATAAACTCCATGTTATTTTTATCCACCTCAAATCGGGTCATTAGTTAGATTGTAAATAATCGAGTATGTAAAAGTTCAAGTGTAGGGGTGTACTATAAACCCCCCATGATGTACTATATGTTTAAACAATGGCAGGGCAAAAGTGTACGAAAAAAATGTATATAAAAATGTATATAAAAAAGAGTAAAAAAATGTACGGGCTGCCATTTGCTTATGTTAATGTTTATATTAGAGTCAAGAAAAGAAAAAGAAAGAGATTGGTGTAGAGTTTGTATATTTTGTCCGAGTCTTTGGCTTAGCAACCAAACCAACGTGTATTCTTATAAATAATTAGCTAACCCTTCCACTCTAAATTCACCCAAAGTCACCACCCAAATGTATCCCATCCGTTTCCGTTTCCATTAATGTTATCTTACACCTACACCCCACAACCCTTTAAAAGACCTCTTTGACAGTAATGAATAATACTTGCACCTAGCGGTGGAGGTTTGATCCTTTACCAAGCCTATGGTAATTTATATACCATGACAGGTAATGAGTGTTGATTTTCCATTTTCCCATTATGTTATAATTTATTATACACCTAAGTGAAAGAGAGAATCTCAAACACTTATGTGAGGTGCTAGTATATACTTTCCGTGCTTTTAATTACGAGGTCTAGAAGGTTGTGTTGTAAAATACTTTTAAAGAGTAGGTTAAATGACCCTCATATTGCTATTGTCTAGGTAGAAAAGCCTATTTGCTTGAGGACAAGCAAATCCCAAGTGTAGGGGTATTTGATGAGGTGTCATTTTATACACTATTTCGGGGTCATTTAACCCCCTAAATCATGCAAATATGCCCAGATTACGTGCTTAATTGTTTGTTTTCAGGTTTTTAGCACTTGGATGGCTTTTGAAGGAAATACACGTGACTTGGGCTCATTTGGAGAAGAAACAGACAAGATTACGGACCTGCACCAAATCTCTTGAAGATTTATGCATACAGTGACTGGAGATGACGTCACAAGCATAAAGCGACGCTGTCGTGATCTGTATAGTGACAGCGTAAGGAATTTCGTGACGGCGTCAGTACGTGGCCGACTTAAAGAGGATTTAAAATCATCTACGTAGCCACGGTGTCAGGATTTCTAAGAGACACCGTCGCATTGATATCTCTACAAATATAAATCCGTTTTTAGGGTTTTAAGTGTGTAACTTCGTATAAACCTAGGGAGACGAACCCTAGTCATTCTAGCAGCTTTATAGGTCATTTTTAGGGCCTCAAAACACTGTTGTACTACCTTGAATCCATGTTTTAATCAAGTAAGTTTATTCATCATTAATCATTCAATATGTCTATGTGTTGTTTGATTGTTTATCTTCTTGCTTTCTTTATAACATGGGAGGCTAAACCCTCCTTTGTATTTATCTATGATTGCATGAAACTTAGGTTGTAGATCCTTTTGATGTTGCTTTTTGTTGATGAATGTGCGCTTTAGGCTTTAGAAAACCAGCTTTTGTCTGTATCGCTGTTGATATGTCTAGGGAAACACGAGTAGTGTAGAAAGGATACCATCGGTAACAGTCTTCGTACTACCTTACCCCTAATATGGTTGATCCCTCTTAAGTTATTTCACATGCATTTAATATACTCTTAGGGGCCTTGTAATAGTCTTCATACTACCTTACTTGTGCGTTGCCCTAACAGAATATTAAATAGACGGCGGGTTCGTGTAATCCGTTCATGACCGAGGATATACTTACACAGATCATCACAAGTGTGACAAGGCAACGGATCTAGGAGAAGCAATCTGAGAAGTAGTGCATGATTAGGTAAATATATTTTTTTATCATAAAGTTATCACCAGTAGTTTAGATATTAATTAGTTTAGTTATTAGTTAAACAAACCAACCTCTCAATCCATGATATTTACCTGCTTTCTTATAAATATAAAAATACAAAAAGAATCTTCTCTTAACTCTTAGAATTATGTTAGACCGTGATCAAGCCTTCCCAACCTATTCCCCTAGAGAATGATAACAACCCCCGAGTCTTGCCTACACTACACTACAACGACTAGGTACACTGCCTAGGGGATTGTAAAACTTCCTGTGAAGTCTTCGCAACCCTCACATCAACACTTATTATCACAAATTTGACCGACACTAAGTAAATTGAATGCTAAGTTATCTACATGTTCTACGTTAGATATAGTAAGAGAGTCATTTGAGATCATACATTTTCCTATGATCTTTCCTTCTAAGTTTCTTCCAAAGACAACATTACCTTCGTTATATGCTTTGTAGGTAGAGAATAGACTTTTATTACCGATCATATGTTTGGAGCAACCACTATCTATAATGTATTCGTCCGGTTCCAAACACGTCCTCAAGCATACCTATTTTGGCAAAAACAAATTCAAGCGTTTGGTCCCTAATATCTCATGGGTCCGAAAACGTTAGTGTTGTATATCCTTTGCATTTGTTGCAATTGATTAAGATATTGAAATGGGATACAATTTCCCATATGTATAAAACCTTGATTTTGGTTGTTACTCTAATTCATAGGATAAAATTTTTGATGAATTGGTTTTCTAGAGTTTCTTCTAGGTTGAGGTGTGTTGTGTCTTTGTCGAGAAAAGTTATTTCTTCCAGTGTTGCAAAAATCGGCCTAGGCGGAATCGGTCATTAAATGCCTTGATTTTTACTAATCAGCCTAAAAAATCAGTCTGGTAAAAAATCGTTTAAAAATGGGTCAAAAATCGGTCAAAATCGGATTAATCGGTCAAAATCGGAAAAAATCGGAATAAATAATGAAAAAATCAGATCACTTGAAATATTTGAAGTTTTGAACTTTGAAATACCATGCTTATCTTATACATATTATATCTAAAATTATAATTTTGTATATAAAAAATCCAATCCGATTAATCCCCGCATAACCGATTAATCGCTAGTCGCTACCCGACCGCTCCAAGAACGCCTAGCGATTTTTTCAACCTTGATTTCTTCTAGGTGGAGGTGTTTTAGATCTAGACTCGGTTTTTGACATAACCTAAACCACTTTTAATCGATGGTTTTAAATATGGTTTCTTTGAGTCTTCAATCTTATTATGTATTAGTTTCTTTCTAGTAACGATAAAATCCGATTGCGAAGACATGAGTGGGCTGAAAACGTGTTTTGCCACTTTTTCACTGCTCGACGGATACACGGATCCAAAGATGGTGGATCCGTGCGCCTCTATGGTGGATCCGTCGCGTGCAGTTTCAACGGATGGCCCAATAAAATTAACGGGTTTGGTTCCGCTTGTTGACGCTTTACTACTATCAAATCCTAAATCTATTTTACAACTAGGTGACTTTTAAATATTTAGCTTTTCTCTTAGTGAGTTAGTGCTTTTATCTAATTTTACAAATTTAACTTGAGTTTCCTTAAGTTTGGCGTTTTCTAACTTAAGTTCTTTACACGACTCACATACAATGTCAATTTCTTTATTTCTCTCAAGTTTCTTAATTTTCTCATTCAACTCTAATTTTTTTTTTCTAAAAGATCTCTTTTAGTTTTCAAAAATTTATTTGTTGATGATTTTTAAGCTAATTTCACATAAGTTATCATATTCAATTTGCATACTATCATCATCAAGAGAA
>BQNB010178303.1:0-12883 GCA_026074375.1 Tanacetum coccineum
TGGTGGGAAGGAAATGGGGATTAGGGTTGTAATGACGAAGTGAAAAAAAAGACTATTGCTATATCCTCCTACATCTTCTTCTTACTTATCTTCTTACACAATTTAAAACATGACAAGTGGAGTCCACTTATTCTATCTCATCATTTCATTCAATCACTCTTTCATGTGTCATAACTTTATGTGTAGGCATATAAGTAGGAGCATTTAGTAAGAACACTTCGCATTTTCCGTGGAAAAAAAAAGAAAATTTTGTCTGCAATATCGAAGTGAGAAACTTCTATCCTTTTATGTGAAAGAATGCAAACAGACTTTTTTTCAAATGTCGTAAGTGGCAAAAAGAGATTTTTTGAAAGAAAAAAAAACAAGACCTTAGTCTCTATTCGACTCTTTTTATCTATTAATAGACCTATCCTAATTAAAAATGATTCTTGTGTCTATTTTGATGTATATTGCTATAATATATGTTCCTAAATCAGTTTTTCACTAAAACGAAGTTAGATTTTTTGTTTAAGTGTTATCCGAGCTTATAATCTATGTTATAAAATTAGTATTCCACTAAAAAAATTGGTTTTCGGTTTGGTTTTGGCAAATTTGGTTCGATTATAAGTTCGGTTCGATTATTTTCGTTTCGTTTCGGTTTCCGTTTATTAAATTATTACTCAAACCCCGTGATAGCAATAGGCTTTTTGATAGGGGTGTTGATCGGTTCGGTTATCGGGTTGTTTGGTTAATTCGGTTCGGTTAGTTCGGTTAAAAAAAAATTTTGGTCAACCCGAAAACCGAATTTGAATTCGTTTCGGTTCTCGGGTTGACCCGAATAACCCGAATTTCACTATTTATTTAAAATTTTTTTAATAATTACATAGATATTTGGCAAAAAATAATTATTTCAAGCAAAAAAAAATGTTTTTTTACATTAGGATAAAATTTTAATAGTATTTATATATATAAATATATAAAAAAATATATATATTTATATGAATTCGGTTTTCGGTTCGGTTTTCGGTTCCGATTGTCAAACCCATATCCAACCCGAGAACCGAATTAGTAGTTCGGTTCGGTTCGGTTTTGGCAAATTCGGTTCGGTTTGATTTCGGTTTTCGGTTTATTCGGTTTTTCTGCTCATTGAGCTTGGATAATCGGATGAATACTCAGTGAGGCCCAAACAGATAGTACTATTTAAACAAGCATTGAAGCATGTACATACAAATTGGGCTTATAAGCCCATAACATACTTCTTATTCGTAAATGGGCTTGGCCCAACTATTATGTATAAACAATTAAACACGATTGTTCACTACCAAACTTTTTATATGTAAAAACTAAAAACCATATATGATTCATAGTACTATTATCTATGATTTTTCATAAACTTAACAAACTTTTAAAAATATTTAGGATGGGTCACGGTGGCATAAATGCAATGGGTTGTTGACATGTTACTATCTTAACAAAAAGGCTAGAATTATATGCACAACCAAATGGTCAAAACATCATATTTTGAAAAAGAAACCATACACAATATTGTAGTTGCATGAATCTCCAAACATCATGTTGTCAATATACCATATGTCTAATCAGGGACAGAACCAAGGTGAGTCCCGGAAGTTCCCATACATTTATCAAATTTTACAGCGTAATGTATTTTTCTAAAAAACTTTATTTTTTTAAATTCACTTGATCTAAAAAAATTGTGTTCCTCATTTTTGTATAATTTTTCGTAGATACACCTGATCAAATTGTGTCATGTTTCCGTCCGTGTGTCCAATCGAACAATCATAAACAACAACATATGATAATTTACATTTAGCTATTTCTAATCAACTGAAAAATATAAAAAATAAACACATGATACCACTAGTTTAAGTAATTGTGACATCAAATGATTATAGATTAATGGGGCCTCTAACCACTAAACACTAATCACACTACAAGTTTAGGTCCCATTATTATTCCCATAAATCTATACTTTATTATGGAAAGATTTATTACAAGCCAAGTTTTGTTTATTAAACAAAATCATATAGATATATGTATGTCATTTTCTAGCTTTTTTGGCTTTTTGACATCTCATGTATCACTCAATTTCGATACTTATCATCAAATCACATGGCTGATTTTTGTTATTTATACCTAGCACAAAATACTCTATAATACATGTTATTGATACAATTTGTGTTCAACATTTAGTCTCCTATATTGAAGCTATACGTTGCTTCTGATGTTCGCAGAAATTAACTGAACGTTGTCTGTATAACTCTGAAAAAAGAAGGAAAAAAAACTCGAAGTTAATAGTTGCTCGTTAGACAAAACATTTTGCGACATGCCATTTCATTATAAAAATTCATTGAAATTATAATGGGTTCTAAGATTTAGGGTTGTCATGTGTGCGAGTAATTCACATTTTCAGGTTTATAGAAAATTAAAATAAAATAAAATAGCTCAATTATCGGATCACACAATTTTTTTTTGTCAGGTTTATAGAAAAATAAGCATGCCTCGTTTGACTTTTAGAAGCTTCCTAACACAACTAAAAAGCTGTATAGAGTTCGAAGGTTGTTTAGAGTATCGATAGTGAAGATAACGGTAGCAATAAACAGTAACACCAGTAGTGGAAAGCAGTAGGTAAGATAGTGTACTTGTTTCTAAAATGTTTAGTAACATAGTTACAATTAGTAAGTGGAAACGATAGTTGCTTATAAATACTGCTAAAAACAACGTTTTAACTTGAAGCGTTTAACGAATATACCCTTAAACTTTGAGATTTTACTTGTATTTATTTAAAGAAAATACAACTTTAGTTCTCTTAAGTACTGATATAGCATTCGATCCTTCCAGTAAATTCACTCAAGTTCCATCTAAAACGATATTGACATTTTATAATTTTCAATAGATAAGATGGAATATATTTGAGATGCCAAATATGATTTTATATTTATAAGTTTAAGGTCCTACATATATTGAAAAGAATGTTTGGTTGGTTTCTATTCGGATTCAATTCAAACTCAAAAGCGTTCTTGATGGTGTATACTATGGTTTGTGGTGGTATATGTGGAACTTTCGCAACAAACTTCTGTTTGATAAGAAGATCCTTGAAAAGGCGCTGATTTTTGATAATTTAGTTTCTAGTTCTTTTTATTGGTGTAAATTCAGATGTAAAGCGTCGTTCTTTCTCGGGTTTTCGGAAAACTCACGGTGGATGTATTGCCTCTTGTTCAGTCAACCGTGAAATTTGTTGTTATACGGTCTTGAATTTTTCCTAAATGAATTTGGTGCCGCAAATTGTAAATTTGTGTTAAAAATCTTGATTTTTCTAAAACGATGCTGGTCTTGAAATTTTGTGTCAAACACATGCATGTCTTGTTTATTTAGTCCACTAATATATTAACAGAAATACATGTCTTCTTATTTTATTCACTCGTTTTAATTTAAATTGTACATTTTACTTCATATTTTTTTCTTTTATAGCTCTGCCCCTAGATGTACGATGAACGTCGGTGGCATGCAAATCGGACTGGAAGTAGTGTTTCCAGTGACGAACGGGTGAGTAACACGTAAACGCAAATGTTATCGACAACAATAGAAATGTAAAAAACGATAAACTATATTGGAATGTTAAAACGAGATTGTAGCAATTGTGATTAGAACGTTTTGGTATCTTTTTTTGGAACATGTACGTGTGTACTACTAGAAGGAAATATGATATATCGACATTAAAGTAAGGGCAATAAAGTAAAAGCATATTTTATTTGTCCTACACCACCGACACTATTAGTGGATAAAAATCAAAGTAAACCATATTTATAATGCATATTTTAATAAAATTAAAAGAAAATGAAACATATGGAAATGAAATATTAAAAAGTATTTACAATTTTAAATCATAATTTATCTTTTTTGTTTGTAAGACGAGAGATATAGTTTTAATAAACAACTAGAGAGTATTTGTACATAACAACGAAATTTTATACTCCGTAACGAAAAATAGTTATAGTGATATTTTAGTTACACAATATACTTAATCAAAATATAATTATAACTATATGCCGGCGCAGCTATAAATTTATGCACGGATATTCGTGCAGTATTATTAAACCGTGGTTCAATTTAATGTATTCACAAGTCAAGTTTTACATTAACGTATAGTTTTCAAGAATTTCAAGTTTTTAAGAAAAGGGATAAACCTATTAGACTGAATGTAGTGGTGACCGCAGAGGCGACCACCACGTCAGAGCCAACTCAGCTTTCTCTCTCCTAGACTACACAGTGACCAAACACATGTAGTGGTGACCGCAGAGGACACCGAACAAAAAAAATAAATTTAAACATTACATTAATAAGGTTAAAGGGTTAAAATTTTAAATGTTTATTATAAAAAAAGTTTTTTTTATCAGACAAATCATTTAATGTGGCTCACAACTACTTTCTTTGTTTGTATTCATTTCCATTTGTTCGGTCTCATATCGCGGTCTCCCATTTCTCTAGTAATGGCATGGAACGCGTCTGGTCTTGTCCACATAGGACGACCGACCGAAGAAATCTCTCCCATTACGTTCAGCCTTATATGTAGTATAGATATGTTGGTACAATTGATCAATTATTAGGCTACCCATAACGACCCAAAATTTTTCTGCTACATCAGTTTTCTCTTTTCGACGACTTACATGTGACATTTTAAGCACAGTAAAGCGATATACACTACAAAAAACATACTCAACCAAAATACATTTTAATTAATTTAACAAACACTCAAATAACACACGACTTGGTCGTGAACTCAGCCTCTATCTCTAAAAAGGAGGCCGACGACCCACATGGACTTTTGAGTTTCCGTGAAGGCGACGTACTTGTCGGTCGACCTACATAAACGACCTCTCACTGTGAAGAGCCTTATGATTCGAATTTTATTTATAAAAAAAAACAATTGGTACAAAAGGACAACTGAATCCTTCAATTATGAATGGCATCTTTGAAAGCTAAAAATGAACGTTGAAAAGGAAAATGTCCAAATAAACATGTATCCATCCATATAACCTCAATTCTGTACCATTCTCAAAAAGGTTTAATTCGACGGAAAAAACCTGACCTCGCGTATTTTTTTTAGTACCGATTAACCGTTTTTTAAAAACCTAGACTTAAACAAACCTCAATTATGTACCATTCTCAAAAAGGTTTAATTCGACGGAAAAAACCTGACCTCGCATATTTCTTTTAGTACCAATTAACCGTTTTTTAAAAACCTAGACTTAAACAAACCTCAATTCTGTACCATTCGTACTTATTCTCTTCTAATCTTTATTTCATTAAATAGTGTAACACAAACCGAACTGTAGAATAATACTCCATAATAGAATTAGACACATATCGGATAAGTTGTAAGTTAAGAGTATTATATCAAATAATTAGCTTGAAAAATGATGTGTTATAATATAATCATAAACTTTTTACCGTTAACTTGTAACATACGGATTTCGTTATTATAATTGTATCTCATTGCCTTTTTGTTATTATATGATAGTGACAAAATGGGGTGAATGTCATAAAATACCTACGAAGTTTCAAAATTGTCCCGACTTGACCAACGAACTAATTTTCGTTCCAACTACACCGACGTACTTGCTAAAATTATTCCAATATCACCAATATGATAAATTCTTACCGACACCGTGGCGGTTTTCGTACACGCTGGCAAAATTATTATTTTTTAATTAATTTTTTTTAGATCATTATCCTCTTTATCTGTTACAGCTTCTACTTCATTTTTCTCTTTATCCGCTTCAGCTTGAGAACCGTTCTCCTCTTGATCTGTTTCAACTTCAGCATCATGGGAAAAATAAACTATTAAACATGATACCGAAAAAATAAACCCGCAACATAATTCCATAAAATTATACTTAAAAAAAACCTTTAAACATGAGGCCGAACACATATGTCAATATAAAAAAAAAACAAACTATTAAACATGAGACTGGAAAAATAAACCCGCACAAAATTAAAAAAAACAATTACTGGCCCGCAACAACGTGTGAAAAAATAACGACCCGCAGCAACGCGCGGTAATCTGCTTGTTGTATCTCATTTCCTTTTTGTTATTATATGATAGTGACTAAATGAGATAAGTTATTATATTGTGTGGAATGTAATCATCAACACTTTTATAAAAGTTTAACAATTGTTTTTTTCTACTTTTAGAATATATAGTTTCATACCTAAAAATCAAGGTTGCTGGATCCCGGTCTTGATCCAGTGATATGACGGTATTGCAAATTAAGAACGATCTCGTTTTTATGTAAGATATTTGCCAGATAGAGATTCTTGATTTAAGATCTTTGCCGTCTCGATCCGAACTTTCGTTTTCTCAGAATCACATGTAATAAAAAATACAATTTATTTATTAGGTTTGATTGAATCTTGTAAAACGAGAGCTTATTGTATTAAATCATTTATAATCATATTTTGACTACCTTTTCATTACATGTGATAATAATATACGGAGATTTGCCTTAATTTTACAACGCATATTAAGAATAATGATTATTGTAATGGATTTTGAGAAGAGTCCGATAACGAATTTTACGGGCAGTAACTTGAAAAAACGGAAAACGACCTGTAAATAGATACGATCTTAAATACATTGCCGATAAACTAATTTGATAAATATGAATTTTTTTTATCAAAACTGAATTATAACGGGATATATAATTTTTTAGTCTCTTTATGATTTAAAGTATACTATCTTAAATCTAATGAATAATGATCTACGCAAAACTAACGAATCTTGTAGCATAATCATAATTCTTGAAAATTTCAAATTACACCACTTGAAAGGGGCACATTTCTTTGTAGGGCACAAAATCAAATTTATCTTTATAATTTACATCTAACAATACATTATTCCAAATAAAAACCCTTGTATTCCTTAAATCTACACTTATCCCAAATATATGTGTATGTATATATTATACGAAACATTGTGTTTACATCCATCTTTCACTGCCTCGACGTTGATCTTCGATCTTCACCAAAACAAACCCAATAATCACAACCCATCGAGCCGACCTCAAGACCGTTTAGTAACTCTTGCCCCCATCGTGAGAATGACATAACATCAAAGGATAAGAACCGCGTAAAAATCTATTAACTTAGGGCTAAATTTGAGAATAAAAACTTCTGTGGCGAAAAGTAAAAGTGTGAAACTAATTGGCATCGGTAAGAACCTTTTTTACCTTTGGTGTGATCCCATAGTAACTAACGTACCATCTTAAAATAATTTCTCATCAAACGGGCGATAAAGCTGTTAGTTGGTTTCATTCCCGAAATCTCGATAAGCCACAGCTTACAATAGCATGAGTAAAAGGTTACAATCGCCGTTTCGAGCATTTTAATCAACATGCTTTTTTGCCTTATACATTTCAACAAGACTTCCAAATATAGAGACCAGATTCCCTCACCCGAACACTGGAGACGTGTTCCACCTAAGTTATAAACCCGCTAACTGGGACGGAAGCTTTTTCTTCCCGCCCTTACCCGTACTCTTTTCGGCCGTATCCAACGCGCCTAAAACAACCTTTCACCACGTCATCGATGTACGTGAAGTCACGCGCTACTTCTTTCTCATCATGCGTTTGGTAAACATTTATAGTTTTACCTTGGAGAATATCTTTGGTAAAAAAAAAGTAAGCCATATCGGGCCGACCCCACGGGCCATAAACAGTAAAAAACCTAAGCCCAGTAATTGACAGCCCGTAAATATGATTATACGTATGGGCTATTTCCTCACCTGCTTTTTTCGTAGCCGCGTATAAGCTCGCGGGCTTATCCGTGCGGTCGGATTCCGAAAACGGGTTCTCAGTATTTAACCCGTAAACGGAACTCGACGAAGCCCAAACAATTGAAGGCTGCGGGTCAGCCTTTTTCGCGGTTTCTAACAAATTAACAAAACCCGCGATATTTGAGCTTATATAAGATTGCGGGTTTTGCATCGCGTAACGTACACCAGCTTGTGCAGCTAAATGTAACACATGACTAAACGGCACGATATCGAAAAGCTTTATTAGCAACTCACCATCATTAATATCACCTTCGACCACAAATATTTCATTTTTTCTCAACATGTTTTGTCTAGCACGTTTTAACGAAGGGTCATAATAACTATTAAAGTTATCAAGGCCTAAAACACCGTCCCCGCGTTTTTTTAACGCGAGTGAGCAGTGGGTCCCAACGAATCCTCCTGCACCTGTAACGAGGACAGAGAATCCGTTGGGCCTACGAGGCGTGCTGGAACGCCTCACTTCTTTCTCCCAGGAGGGCCCACTACCATAAAAAGCACCAAATAAGTTACTACTAGTAAGTACACGATGGTTATTCGTGGTCGTGGTCGTAGGAGGGTAATGAAAAGTGAAGAAAAAGATCAAAACAAGCGCGAATAAGAGCGTAAGCCGAAAAAGAAGCTTAGATGAGGCTGCAATGACTTTTGTTGTGTTAACTTTGCGAATATAGGTGTTGTAACGTTCGATTTTCGACGTTTTGCTCGTGTCGGGCGGAAACGCCATTGCGGATTTGTTTGATCAACTTGAGCTAGAGAATTCTTTTGGTGATGATAATTGAGTGATGAAGAAATGGTTGAGATGAATATAAAGGAGGAGAAGAAAGTAGTTGATGTATGCTTTAAATTTTAGTTTAGAAAAATAATTATTAATTTTTGTATTTTTATTGTTTTTGGATTTTTTTATGGAATATAGTTCTTTAATGTGAGATCGACGCGTGAAAATATTATATTGACATTTTGGTTATTTGATTAATTAATATAAAAATGATTGTTTTATGGTGTGCTTAAAAAATATGTAGATAAAATACTCGGTATATCAAGCTTGACTAGTCCGATTTTTATAAAAATTAAGTAAATATTTGTATATAAAAGGGTAAAAGTGTAATTTAATCAAAGCTCGATAAGGTTCGTGAGCTTCACGAGCCGAGTATTTTAGAACTCGAACTCGACTCGAAAATATACTCGAATAGCTCGAACTCGAGATCGGCTCGTTTAAATCAAGTAGTTTACGAATCGATCTCGAATGTCTCGTCTCGTTTATGCCCTTAGTTTTTTTTTTGGAACGGCAATTTGTGGTTACATGGCCCCTAGCCCAGAAGGCGTAGCGAGCCAACACAACCAGGTTGGGTCCAGCCCAGAAGGCAATGACACCCTTCCCTTTACGCACGCGGGAGGAAACCCCTATCGCCCTTGACAAGACTCGAACATGAGACCTTGCCTAGGAGGGTAAAACCTCCATACCATTGGACCAAATGCCCGTTGTATTGCATGTTTAAAACAACAGAATTTGACGATGTCATATAGCAAACTTATACTAACTAATGTGTTTTTTACTTATGTTTATTGCAGTTTTAACTACGCAGTAAAACACTTTACTCTTCTAGAAGACAAGAAAAAATTTAGGATTCAAATGTTTTCATATATAATCGTATACTTTTTTTTTTATTAACACAAAAAAGACAAGAACTTATATTTATTAAATTGTGGAGATTAACATGATTGCCCTTTGAATTAAAATATTCTTAATTGCACCCTTTAGATGATAAGAAGAAAGATTATAGCATTCACACAATGCTAAAAAGCTTTCAAAGATTTTTTCGAATTTTTTTCTGTAAGAGTATAAGAAAAACACTATAAGTAAAAAATTAACTTCGATAACTCTTTTGGCTAAATGGGGCACCAACTGAAGTAGGCATGAGTCGAGACTCGAACCCTTAACTTTTTATCCGCAAAATCTCTCCACTTAGCCCATAAATTTTTCGGAGGTGAATACCAATTGAGCTAAAATTCCTTTGGTAATACATAGTAGAAATAGTTTAACATGATTAATTTTAACATTGATATTAAAAAAGTGCATGTGTTTTCTTGAAATCTTTAATCTGAACGTAGTTTGCTTAAATTACCCTTAACTACCCCTTAATACATATTAGGGCAAATCGCATAAAAATGTACTCATCTTAGGTTCAATGTTAATTAAAGGTACTCGTCTTTTTTTTCTCAATTTAAGGTATCGATCTTTTTTTTTTGTAACGTTAGACAATTAACAGGTTTTTCGGTTACATTTCTAACAATCGTTATTTTATTATTGCATCGTTAGTCCTTTATATGATTTTGTTAAAAAAAATATTTTCTACTTATTTTTAAAATTTATACACACGTTTTTATACACACATTTTTTACACGTTTTTATACATAGTTTTATAAATATTTTTATACACACATTTTTATGCGCGTTTTTATACACATATTTTTATACATGTTTTTATGCACACATTTCTATACACATTTTCTACATGCTTTTATCCACGATTTTATACATGCATTTTTATACACGTTTTTACAGACACATTTTTATGCACTTTTTTTAAAACGTAGCTAAAATTGTGTGTAAAAACGTGTATAAAAATATGTGTATAAAAATGTGTGTATAAAAATGTGTGTATAAAAACGTGTAAAAAATGTGTGTATAAAACGTGTATAAGTTTTAAAAATAAGTAGAAAATACTTTTTTTACCAAAATAATATAAAGGACTAACGATGCAATAATAAAATAACGATCGTTAGAAATGTAACCGAAAAACCTGTTAAAATACTAACTTTGCAACAAAAAAAAAGATCGATACCTTAAATTGAGAAAAAAAAAGATGAGTACCTTTAATTGACATTGAACCTAAGATTGGTACCTTTTATGCGATTTGCCCTACATATTAAGCTTGATGAATTATGCATTGCGAAAGAAACGTGTTGCTTTGTATTTCAAAAAACACACGCTTCGCATCAAGGATCGAAAAAGAATCACGATTTTGCAAGCATAATTATTTGTTGTTATATACCGTCGTTTTACGCGATTGTTCGTATAGTTTATATAATAAATTTTAACAAATAAATCTGATCTAATACTAAAATATTAGAGTTGAAAATAGTTTTAAGAATAACAATTGTATTGATTGTGTTCCCTTCACACTTGAATTGCCAGCTATATATGATTGTGGGGGTGCTAAGAATATATTACGGCATGTGAATTACTTTTACTACACCTTCATTTGTTTATTCTGACAATTTATTTGACTCAACAAGTTGCATATAGTTTAAAATTTGAAATTGACATTTTATATATTTTATTCAATAATTGACTCTTCACAACATAGGATTCCTTCTCTTCTAGATCTTGAATTGTCTTTTTTATTTTTATTATTTGATTATTATTAAAATTTGATAAATACCATAAACTCTTTTTTTCATTCTAAAAGCCAATTTGCACATTTTAATCCGTTATCCACACACCTTCTTAAACTTAATGTTTTTTTGAGTCTAAGAGTATGTTTGACGAAATAATATGGCGCTTACATTATAAGCCCAAATCAGAAACTTATATATTTATAAAGTTGTTTGATGAATTAGTAAGGACTGAAGCTTATTAATTTAAAATTTTATTAAAATGCATCAATTTATATTCAAATATATTTTCGGCTTTTACGTGATAATTTATTATATTTTGAAAAATATTTATGTAATTTGACTATTTATAAACTTCTTTTTATGAGTTTGGACTTATTAAGTTTATAGCTTATAAAGTTTTTATAAACTTATATGACAAAAAAAGCTTATTTTATAAGCTAATTTATTTTAAAAACTTAAGCGTCTACAAGCTCCGATAAACCCGGTGTGCAACACATTATTTTAGGCTTATAGTTTACAAGCAATATAACGTGAATATGAGATGGGATGTCACATTGTCTATACACAAGATTCTTATGAAAACATGAAAATAAGGCCAAAGTCAAAATGTTTAAAAGATACAAGAATTCTGCTCACCATACTAGTTAATTGCGAGGTCGAACCTTAAACTCTTTATTTTAAATAGGATAGGATGACGTTACGATAGCTCAATAATATAAGTGAAGGAATGAAATATTTTTCTTAGACATTATATTCTTTGGACCTACAAAAATGACATTGAAAGAATGTGTACAATTTCATCATTTCAAGGAATTGGAATTTACAAGGATGCTTTAGGATCTTGCAAATTATTCCAAGAAAGCAAACAAGATATATTAGAGTATAGAGTTAGGATTAAATAAAGGGTTAATTACCTAAAAATGTATTATACTTGCCACTTTTTGTCATTGTATGTAGGCAACTATTTTTTTTTTATTGTGTCGCTCAACTTTTGAATTCGTGCTATTGTGTGTACTGGTGACCTACTTGACCTGCTCCAGCAGGTTAACTTAACGTCCGCTTGTTTTTTATTGCATCGTTAGTCCTTTATACAAATGATCGTTTGTGATTAACTTAAAATTTGATTTTATTTAAAGTTTTAAAAAATGTTAGAAAAATTAGTTTGTATTATAAGTTTACTACATAATTTAAAAAAAAATCGAAAATGTTTTAAAAAAATATTTAAAAAATGCGAAAATGTCTTTAAACATTCGAAAATGTTTAAAAAATATTCGAAAATGTTTAAAAAATATTCGAAAATGTTTAAAAAAAATATTCTTTTAAAAAAATATCCTTTTTAAACATTTTTGAATATTTAAAAATAATATGTTTAAAAAAATATTCGAAAATGTTTAAAAAGAATATTTTTTTAAATATTCAAAAATGTTAAAAAAACGTTTGTATAAGAATATTTTTCGAATAATTTTTTTAAATATTCGAAAATGTTTAAAAATATTATTATTTTTAAACATTTTCGAATATTTTTTTAAATATTCAAAAATGTTTAAAAATAATATTTTTTTTAAAAAGAATATTTTTTAAACATTTTTGAATATTTTTTAAAATATTCGAAAATGTTTAAAAAGAATATTTTTTTAAAAAGAATATTTTTTTAGA
>BQNB010178304.1:0-12883 GCA_026074375.1 Tanacetum coccineum
ATGTTCTGAGTGTTGAAGTGGTTTTCAGTTTACCATGGATTATTACCTTTTCTAGGTACCAAAGAACTGACTAGCCCAAGAGTGAATGGCTACTTGGTAAAGGCTCCTAAAACCCATTTACGTTGCTGAGAAGACATGTTGCTGAGAAGAACAATCTGTTTGATGCTAAGACAAAGAGAAGTGTTTATGTTTATAACAAGGGGTTACATTTCAAGATACTCAAACAGATTGTGTACAAGATACTGCTCAAAGGATGAAGCTTAAAAGATTAAAGGCTAGTACTGCTTTAATGACAAGACAGACTGATGCTGAACAAAGAAGACCAACTATCAAGAAACTTGAAGTCAAGCAAGTAGAATTCAAGTTAGGGGAGGATTGTTGGGACATACAAGACAAAAGGTCAAAGTACTGCTAAGCAAAAGGTCAAAGTACTGCTAAGCAAAAGGTCAAAGAACTGCTAAGTTAAAGATCGAAGTACTGCCGTGGATAAAGGAATCTTAAAGGATTATCATTTAAACGGTTATGTTAGTAATTATCTTGTAACAGTTATTTTAATGATTAGTATTGATTAGTGTTTATGTCATACAAGGACTGTACATCTACTAGAGGTTATCCTTATGTTTATAAAAGGATTTCTAGGAAGACATTAGAAACACACGAATTATTAGTATTGTATTAGGGATCTGCAATTTAGGCAGATTCAAAAGGTTTATAATACAAATCGTTTGATTAATCTTTGTGTGTTCTTCTTAGTACTGCCAACTAGATTCCGCATAGTTGACAGTATATCAGTGTTTCATTAAGGAATATCGATCCTACAAGTGGTATCAGAGCTTGTGTAGAGACTCTGATCTTGAAGAACTTTTAATCATTCGAAATCTTTCAAAACTCCTAAAAGATGTCTGAAGCTGAACCTATCCCTCCCACCTCGTCCGTCACTGCACTAAGAATCCCTATGATCAAGAAGGGTGAATATGACCTATGGTCCATGAAGATGCGACAGTATATTGCCATAACTGACCATATACTATGGGATATAATCACCAATGGAGACCAAGCTACAACTGATCCTGCATCCTCGTCAGTACCAAAAACTTCACTTGCTGCCAACGCAAGAAGAAACAATGAGAAAGCCCTTAACATATTGCTTTCTGCAATCCCTGATAGACATCTTCTTAGTTTTCATGATGCCACAAATGCAAAAACCTTATGGACAGCCATAAAAGCAAGATTTGGAGGTAATGAAGCATCAAAGAAGATGCAAAAGAATCTTTTGAAACAACAATTCGAGACGTTTACTATCGGATCTAGAGAAGAGCTAGATTCAGCATACGAAAGGTTTCAGAACATTCTTAGTATGCTTGAATTATATGATGCTAAAGTGTAATAATTAATAAATAAAAGAAAAAAAAGGGCCATCTTCGGCCGGATTTAAGAAAAAAAAGGGGGGGAAAGAGTTTTATTTGGAATCAAATTGTAATTAGTATTTATCTAGGACTTAATAGTGTAGGCTATAAATACAAAACTAATCCCTAAACCCCCCCTATTGTGACCGGCCGATCCAAGAGAAGAAAAAAAAAGAAGAAAACTTTTAGGGTTTTCTTTTTCAAGGTAAATTTTCTAATTCATGTTCAATTCTAGTTATAATTTTTCAATTATAGTAATTTAAATATGATGGATTAAAGTTATAAAAGTAGAATTTATAAATTAGGGTTCTTAAGTTTCAGGAAGTTTATGAAGTATAGATCATGTTTGGTCATTCGTTTGATTGTTTACATGATGGGGATTGTCGTTTAGGGTTTGATCATTTGTTAAAGTCGTTTTAATTCACTGCAGAAATTTAGTCAGACTTGTAGAGGTCATAACTCGGTCATAAAAGATCAAATAAATAATTTAGAACATACTAGAGATAACCTCAGAGAGTCTACTTTCCAGAAAAGTTGGCCTCGTAAGTTTTTATGGTCGGGAAGTGGGTCAAAAGGGCGTTACAAAATCAGTGTGTAAAAGAGTGACGAATTTCAGTTTTGGTTTTGATTTTTCTAAAAATACTTAGACATCTAGTTAGAAGCTAAAAATCCCGTGGAAGTTATTTTATATATTGTGTGTGACCCCTGAATTTTTTCTAAGCATGAAAGAAGGTCTAAAGTGGTCAGCTAGTGCCATACTTTTAGAAGGTCAGATTCTGGACGAATTCTGGACACATTAGATTAAGGAATTTCTAAAGGGTATTTGTAAAAGGGTAATGACTTTGGGAGAGCTAGGAGAGGTTCATAAGACATGTATGTAGCATGGTGATTTTTTTTTTTGAATTATTGAAGTGTTTAAGTGGTACGTTGAGGGCGTGTAAGCGAGTATAAAATTCTGCTCAAAACCAGAAAGTTTAAAGTGTAGTATTAAAATATAATTGGCATATGTAAGAGTTGGAAAAGGGTTGAATCGAGTATAGAACTATGATAGATAGTTTAGATGTCCATCATAGTTGAGGTTACATCATATTGGGTTGAATACCTAATTGGTGGTAACTTATTGTGTGCTTAATTGTTTAGATTGTCAGTGAAGTATCTGTGAAGCTTTTGTGGGAACTTGTGGAAAGCTAAGCGTCAGGTGAGTTTCATAGTCCCACTTTTAATGTTTTTACATTGGGATGGAAATGATGCAAAGATGTTTTGAATGTGTTTAATCGCTGCGATTATTTGGTTTTACTTGAGGCATGAACGTTTATGTGGTTATTATATGTGGTATGCTTAATGTTGTTATGATTTCTGTGTGATTCCGGTTAGAGGGTAGTGCTTCTACCTATTCCAAATCTAATTGGAGGATTGAAATAAGATCCCATTTCTGTGTGATTCCGGTTGGAGGGTAGTGACCCTACTCATTCCAAATCTAACTGGAGGATTGAAATAAGACTCTATTCTGTGTTAAACTCTTCAGAAACTCAAAAGAAAACTGTTTTTAACTCAGAAAATAGTGAAACATCTTTTGAAACCAGGTCACCTAGCAGTCAAAACAGTGTTGGTCAAGGATCTAGGAAAACGGGTGTTGGGCACAAAGGGGGTAAATTATGTTTTGTATGTTACAGTCCTAATCACCTAATCAAGGATTGTAATCTACATGAAAGAACCTTCAAACAAACCAAATCATAAACTAATGGGAACAGGGTTCAAGGGACACAAGACCAGTGTGGAACAACATCAACAGGGTGAACCTTAGTAATTTCTCAAGAAACTCTAGGTACCCTCACCAAAAGAGGTCTTTTATCCCATCGGCAGTACTTACAAGGGAAGGGTTGAAAAGTACTGCCAAACCAAAATTGACACGAACAGTACCTTCAAAAAGTACTGCTCATGTGTCTTATCAAGGTACTGCTAGACCAAAAGCACCACACGCAGTACTTTCACAAAGTACTGGTAGACCTCATTATCCAAGGATGGATAATACAAGACCTAGAACCTCAAATCTTTCAAGGACTCCTCACAGACCACAAAGACCCAAGAAAATTGTGAAATCTATCTGGGTAAAGAAAAGAAGTACTGTTGGATCACAAGCAGTACTTCCACAAACTGTAAAAGAGAGTGCCATGATGAAATCAAATCAAACATGGAAACCAAAAGGAGCTTATCTAGATTCTGTGAATAGGGATAATGGATCTTACACACTCAAGCAATTTGAGTATGTAACTCCATTAGGGGTATCCAAGTCAGTTATGACTTGGGTCCCTAAAAGAGTCTAATTCTTTAAAATTGTTTGTACAGGGCAATCCAGAAGAAGATCTCAAGGACTATGCTATTATTGACAGTGGATGCTCTGGAAGTATGACAGGAGACAAGGACAAGCTGTCTGATTTTAAAGAGTTCAAGGGTGGTTATGTGGCTTTTGGAAATGACTCTAAAGGAGGAAGAATCTCAGGAAAAGGAACCATCAAGACATCATGCTTAGATTTTGAGAAAGTTAGCTATGTGGAAGAGCTTAAGTTCAATCTCTTATCTGTTTCTCAAATCTGTGATAAGAAACACAATGTTCTATTCACTGACAAGGAGTGTCTTATCCTATCTCCAAAGTTTAAGTTTGTTGATGAAGACCTGGTGATACTTCGAGCTCCTAGAAAGAATGATGTATACAGCCTGGATCTAAAGAATATTATTCCCTCTGGTGGAATAACTTGTTTGGTTGCAAAGGCAACAGAGGATGAAGCTGTCTTATGGCACAGAAGATTGGGGCATGTCAACTTCAAGAATATCAACAAGTTGGTTAAAGGCAATCTGGTTAGAGGTTTACCTTCCAAAACATTCAAGCTTGATCACTCATGTTTGGCTTGTAGAAAGGGTAAACAGCACAGGGCTTCTTGCAAGAAGATTGAAGAAAGAACTGTCAGAGAACCTCTAGAATTGCTCCATATGGATTTATTTGGACCTGTTTCAGTAGAGAGTGTAAATAGGAAGAAGTACTGCTTGGTGGTTACTGATGACTGTAGTAAATTCAGTTGGGTGTTTTTCTTGGCTTACAAGGATGAAACATATGATATGCTTCATGATTTGATTGTGGGTTTAGAAAACAAGCTAAGACATAAAGTGAAGACCATCAGGTGTGACCATGGAACAGAGTTCAAGAATCAACTTATGAATGAGTTTTGTGCCAAGAAAGGAATCAAGACTAGATATAGCATTGCGCAAGGACTACCTTAGCTAAATGTTGTCGGCAGAAAAAGGAATAGGACACTTATTGAAGCTGCTAGAACTTTGTTAGCAGGGAACTCCCTTTTACTATTTCAATTTTGAGCTGAGCAGAAATACTTGCATGTTATGTGCTTAATAGAGTTATGGTGACTAAACCTCAAATGAAAGACTGCCTTATGAAATTTTTGATGGGAAGATCTCCTTAACATCAAGGTATCATGAGACCTTTTGGATGTTCTTGGACATACTTATATACCCTTAGATCATTTGGGTAAGTTGAGGGCAAGTCAGAAGAGGACTATTTGTTGGGATACTTACTAACTGCAAAGGTCTTTAGAGTCTCATCACAGGGAACAAGAAGGTTCAAGATGTCTTCATGTGAACTTTCTGAGAATAAAGAGAATCAAAAGGATGATATGAAAAGGTCTGATTGGATGTTTGATCTTGAACTTCTAACTCCTTCAGATTAATTAACTTCTGTAAGGAAAGAAAACTATGCTGATTCAGGAGGAAATGCATCATCTCATGATGATGTTGACGGTTTAGATGATCAACAGTTCATAGTTCATGGTCCAAACATTCATCCAGTTCAGAATAAGCAACATACTGCTGACAAAGAAGTTCCATTATCCTCTGAAGAACAAGCTCTACATGATGAGCTTGTAAGTTTGATGCATCAAGAGAATTCATCTTGCTTAAAACTTATTTGATGCTCAAAGGAATGCTTTTGAAGAGGAAAAGAAGAGAATAGCACTTGACAAGGGAAAAGAGTGTGTCGACAGTACTTTCACTCTAAGTACTGCTAATACACCTCCTCAAAGTACTGGCAATACACCTACAGATTCTGATGATGATATTCCAAAAGATGGTGTTTTCTCAACAAACTCTTTTGATGCTGAAAATACAGACACTGAGGAAGATGGAGAAGCTGACTACAACAACATGGATCCTACCATTGATGTCACCTCTACTCCTACACTTAGAATTCATAAGATTCATCCTCAAAGTCAAATTATTGGTAAAAGTACTGCTGGGATTCAAACAAGAAGAAAGCTTAAAGAAAGTACTTCTAACCAACATCAAGCTTTGCTGTCTTTTATATACAAGCAAAACAGAACTAACCACAAAGATCAACAGACCTGCCTGTTTGCTTGTTTCTTATCTCAAGAGGAACCCAAGAAAGTCTCTCAAGCTTTAGCAGATGAAAGTTGGGTTGAAGCAATGCAAGAAGAACTACTTCAATTCAAGCTACAAGAGGTATGGGTGTTATGTGACTTACCCAATGGCAAGAGGGTGATTGGTACTAAATGGGTTTTTACGACAACAAGGAGTTGAAACGGTGGTACTATTTCAAGTACAAACGCACGACTAGTTGCACTAGGGTACAGACAAGTGGATAGGTGTGATTTCATGATGAAGTGTTTGCACCTGTCTGCCTGAATTGAATGCATCTGACTCTTTTTGAATTGCATCTTTCATGGGCTTTATTGTTATCAGATGGATGTCAAGAGTGGCATCTTTCTATATGGCAACATCGCTGAAGAAGTGTATGTAAAAAGCCTCTAGGTTTTTGAAGATCTGCTCGTCCAACAAGGTCTACAGCGTGTCAAGGCACTTTATGGCCTACATCAAGCCTCCCAGAGCATGGTATGAAAGACTTTCATTTTTTTTGGAAACATGGATATAAGAGAGGGGTATGATAAAACTACTAATTCATAAGAAGGATAGAAGAGATATCATGTTGGTACAGGTATATGTAGATGATATTATCTTTGGATCTACCAAGTCTTCTATGGTGAAGGATTTTGAAGATCTTATGCAAAAGGAATTCAAGATGAGTTCCATGGGTGAACTCACTTTCTTTTTGGGGCTTCAAGTCAAGCAAACTACTGCTGGTATTTTTCTAAGTCAAGACAAATATGTGAAAGACATTCTCAACAAATTTGACTTTAGAACCATTAAGCCAGCATCCACCCCCATTGAAGCTCATAAATCTCTAGGAAAAGATGAAGAAGGTGAAGATGTGGATGTACATCTTTATAGGTCTATGATTGGGTGTCTCATGTACTTAACTGCTTCAAGACCAGACATAATGTTTGCTGTTTGTCTGTGTGCAAGATTTCAAGTCACTCCAAAGGTTTCTCACCTGCATGCTGTCAAAAGGATCTTTAGGTACCTCAAACATCAACCAAAATTGGGTCTATGGTATCCTAAGGACTCTCCTTTTCATTTAGAAGCTTTTTCAGACAGTGACTATGCTGGGGACAATCATGATAGACGATCAACTTCAGGAGGATGTCAATATCTGGGACGAAGACTGGTCTCTTGGCAATGCAAGAAACAAACAATTGTGGCTATATCATCTACAGAGGCAGAATATGTAGCAGCTGCAAGTTGTTGTGCTCAGGTACTTTGGATGCAAAATCAACTGCTTGATTATGGATTTAACTTCATGAACACTGAAATCCATATAGACAATGAGAGTACCATTTGCATTGTGAAGAATCCTGTTTTCCACTCAAAGACCAAGCATATTCAGATTCGACATCACTTTATTCGAGATTGTTATGAGCAAAGGCTCATTAATGTGGTCAAGGTTCATACTGATGACAATGTAGCAGATTTACTCACCAAAGGCTTTGACTTGGCAAGATTTAACTTTTTGGTGGTAACAATTGGGATGATGAACCCATAGCTACGTTTGAGGGGAGGATCACATATAAAGTACTGGTGACCAAGTAAAGTACTGTTTTGGTTAGAATGGATCTTTGGAAGCACTCTAGCTACATTTGAGGGGAGGATATGAATGATTTTTCAGAGGTTTGATGATTTGAAGAGATATTTTGCAAGATTGCAGGGTTGTCGTTGCACAAATTTGAGTTGGCAATCTTTTTAAGTTGAAAGTACTGCTTAGCCAACTCAAAGTACTGCTTGTCTTAGAAAGTACTGCTTAGACAACAAAGTACTGTTCTAACGTTCGGTCAACGGTCAAACGTACGTTTTTGCGCTAAAAACGTATTTACAACGGTAACTTCATAGTTATCCAACGCAACCTATAAATACTCAACTGAATTGCATTTTTCTCTCACTTTATCTCTTCTCATTCATAATTTTTTTTTACAACCTCCGACGCACATTAATTCTTTGATTGTGAATATCAAAGACTATACATAATCTAGTCAATGATACTAAGAAGAATTTTAATGAAACAGTAATAAATAAGATTAATAACAAACAGTTTATCAAACTTTCAGCCTCAATATAATACAAACACTCTTAATAGTGTTAGGGTTTACAAAACCTTGAAGCTACGAATAGATTTACATAACAATGAAAAGATATCAATCGCTATGCCCTAGGACCTCCATTTATACACCAAGGAGTCCTAACTGGCTTACAATATTTTCCTAAGTTATCATGATCTTCTAAACAAATAACTTATACGTATCTTTTACAAAAATATCTCATACATATCACATAAGCAATCTTTATCCATTAGCAGTTGTAACTCTGTCAGCAGTTGTAACTTTGTACCAGCAGCATTAACTCTGAACACTAGCAGCAGTAACTTATACACCAGCAGCATTAACTGTGTACAAGCAGTAGTAACTACTTAGAATATTTTCTTTATTCTCCACCAGCAGTACTAACTTTACTCTAGCAGTACTAACATATACTAGCAGTTCTAAGTTACACTAGCAGTACTAAGTTTATACTGGCAGTACTAACTACTTAGCGTATTTTTCACAATCTTTTTGCTAGCAGTAGTAACACAAACCTTTCTTCTTGAGCAGCACTAACTTTGATAAGAGCAGCAGTAATTCCAAACAGCCTTATGAAGCTTTTAATCCCAACAATCCTCCCCTAAACTTGATATTTATCTTCAAAATCATCAAGTTTCTTCATTAAAAGTCTTCACCATCACCAGGAGGATGCTTTCAAACACTTCCAGGATTCTTGAGCTGTTTTGTGATGAGCTTAAGAAGCTGATAACACATTTCATTCCAATGATCAGCTTGAAGCTTCTTGTTGAGCATGCCTGTGATTGTTGCAGGTGTAAGGGGATACCTTTTCTCTACCAGCATAAAGATATGCATAGATTGCAACCTCAGAAAGTGTACTCCACAAGAATCAAATAGCTTCCATATCAACACTTTTTCATTTTGCAGAGTCCTCCATACTGGACTTTCTACATCAGGTTCAAACATTGTCATTAGATCCCCCCATAACACTCTCTCATAGCCCTCCTCTGGCCTTGTTGACCCATGCTTAGCTTTCACCAGTTTCCACAGAGTTTCTAAATCTTCTCTGTCAAAATTCCTAAGCATATGAATAAAGGCTGAGTACCTTTTAGAACTTCCATCAGCTCTTATAATCTTGTTGAAGATTTAGATGACCAGCAGTTCATTGTTCATGGTCCAAGCATTAATGCAGTCAGCCAATGCGTTCGTGGGAACGTATGCTGTCAAAGGAGTTCCATTGTCCTTGTAGTACACGCTTACATGGAAGAGCTTTGTGAATTTGAATGCATCAAGAATCTCTGCTAAAACTTCATATATGATGCTCAAGCGAACGCTTTTGAAGAGAAAAGAAGAAAATTGCACTGGCAAAGGGAACATAATGTGCCAACAGTACTTTAACTCTATAATTACTGCTAATAACACCTCCTAAAAGTACTGGTAATACACCTACAGATTCTGATGATGATGTTCCAAAAGATGGTGTTTTCTCTACAAACTCTTTTGATGATGAACAAACTGACACTGAGGAAGATGGGGCGCCTGACTACAACAACATGGATCACACCATAGATGTCAGCTCTACTCCTACACACAGAATTCATAAGATTCATCCTCAAAGTCAGATTATTGGCAAAAGTACTGCTGGGGTTCAAACAAGAAGAAAGCTTAAAGAAAGTACTTCTTAACCAACTCATGCATTGCCTTGTCCTTTATATACAAGCAAAACAGAACTAACCACAAAGATCAGCAGACATGCTTGTTTGCTTGTTTCTTATCTCAAGAGGAACCCAGAAAGTCTCTCAAGCTTTAGCAGATGAAAGTTGGGTTGAAGCGATGCAAGAAGAACTGCTTCAATTCAAGCTACAAGATGTATGGGTCTTATGTGACTTACCAGATGGCAAGAGAGTGATTGGTACTAAATGGGTTTTTAGAAACAAGAGAGATGATGGGGTACTATTATCAAGAATAAAGCACGACTGGTTTGCTCAAGGGTACAGACAAGAGGAAGTGTGGATTATGATGAAGTCTTTGCACCAGTGCCAGAATTGAAGCAATCAGACTCTTTTTGGCATTTGCATCTTTCATGGGCTTTACTGTCTATCAGATGGATGTCAAAAGTGCATTCTTATATGGCAACATCACAGAAGAGGTGTTGGATAAACAGCTCACAGTTTTGAAGATCTACTCATCCAAACAAGGTTACAGAGTAGTCAGGCACTGTATGGCTAACATCAAGCACCATGGCATGGTATGAAAGACTTTCCACTCTTTCTATGTGAAACATGCTATAGGAGAGGGGCTATTGATAAAACTCTGTTTATTAAGAAGGATAGAAGAGATATCATGTTGGTACAGGTATATGTAGATGATATTATCTTTGGATCTACAAGTTCTTTATGGTGAAAGATTTTGAGAACTATGGCAAAAATGATTCAAGATGAGTTCAATGGAGTGAAACTCATTTCTTTTGGGGCTTCAGGTCAAGCAAACTACTGCTGGTATTTTTCTAAGTCAAGACAAATATGTGAAGGACATTCTCAACAAATTTGACTTTAGAACCATTAAGCCAGCATCTACCCCGATTGAAGCTCATAAATCTCTAGGAAAAGATGAAGAAGGTGAAGAAGTTGATGTACATCTGTATAGGTCTATGATTGGGTATCTCATGTACTTAACTGCTTCAAGACCAGACATAATGTTTGCTGTTTGTCTGTGTGCAAGATTTCAAGTCACTCCAAAGGTTTCTCACCTGCATGCTGTCAAAAGGATCTTTAGGTACCTCAAACATCAACCAAAATTGGGTCTATGGTATCCTAAGGACTCTCCTTTTCATTTAGAAGCTTTTTCAGACAGTGACTATGCTGGGGACAATCATGATAGACGATCAACTTCAGGAGGATGTCAATATCTTGGAAGAAGACTGGTCTCTTGGCAATGCAAGAAACAAACAATTGTGGCTATATCATCTACAGAGGCAGAATATGTAGCAGCTGCAAGTTGTTGTGCTCAGGTACTTTGGATGCAAAATCAACTCCTTGATTATGGATTTAACTTCCTGAACACTGAAATCCATATAGACAATGAGAGTACCATATGCATTGTGAGGAATCCTGTTCTTCACTCAAAGACCAAGCATATTCAGATTCGACATCACTTTATTCGAGATTGTTATGAGCAGAGGGCTCATTAATGTGGCTAAGGTTCATATGATGACATTTAGCAGATTTACTCACCAAAGGCTTTGACTTGGCAAGATTTAACTTTTTTGGTTGGTACTCTTTAGTTTGATTGAAACCATAGCTACATTTGAGGGAGGGAATAATGTAAAGTACTAAAAATTATTACTTATACTTACTTAAATTTTATAAATTTCTTTTAATCCTTAATCAACATATTCTTTTACCCCCCCCCCCCCCCCCCCCATTCCCCCCCCCCCCAAGATAATATATATGCCCCCCCCCCCCCCCCCCCCCCCCCCCCCACCCCCTTGTGGTGACGCCCCCCTTGCCCCCCCCCCCCCCCCCCCCCTCCCCCCCCCCCCCCCCCCCCCCCCCTCGGAGGAAGTGAATGATTGTCAGGTGTTAATGATTTGAAGAGATATTTTGAAAAATTATAGGTGGTGTGATTGTCAAATTTGAGTTGGTAACGGCTTTTTAAGTTGAAAGTATGTTGCCAACTCAAAGTACTGCTCGTCTTAGAAAGTACTGCTTAGACAACTAAAGTTAACTGTTCCTAACATTTGGTCTACGGTCAAACATTACGTTTTTGCGCTAAAACGTATTTACAACGCGTAATTTATAGTTATCCAACGCACTATGAAATATACTCAACTGAATTGCATTTTTCTCTCATTTCATTTCTTTTCATTCATAAAATTTTTAATTACAACCCCGACGCACATCAATTTCATATCCAATGGCAAATATTCGCACTTGTAACAAACACAATATGATTGCTTGTGTGGAGAAGACTGCGCATAATGCTGATTTTTATCAAATCATCGATTATCTCACTGGATGCTCAATTAACTACTCTTTGTTAGTTGATCCTGATCTCATTGGTCCGTGGCTTCAACAATTTTGGGCTACAGCTTCTCTACGCGTGATTAACGAAGTGCCTCATATTCGCGCCACGGTAGCTGGAAAGAAGGTTTTGATTTCAGAGGAAACCATTCGGGCTGATCTACTACAAAAGCCTTGGTGGCAACAGACAACAATGAAGATATTGACTGGACCAAAGAATTTGATGCTGAACCAGTGACATTTGCGATGATGGCACTGACTGAACTTGAAGAAGATGATTTAGCCCTCAGTGGAAGTATTTAATCCATGTTTTACTTCATTGTCTAAGTCCTAGGAGTACATCATGGGAATAGTTTGGGACTAATATAGCATCAGCTCTAGTAGGATTAGCCACAAACCAAAAGTTCAACTTTTCTTTAATGATAATGAATGGGATGCTAGGACATATTTCAAATGGTACACCTTTTCTTATGTATCCTAGATTCATCCAACTGTTTTTGAACAAGCAATTAGAGGGAGTAACCAGACCTCAAAATTTTCTACCATCCGTTACTCTACCTTCTAAAGTTTTTACCTTTATGAGAAAGCACAGTCCTAAGTTCTCATGTAGGATTACACCTTTGACTCCACCTATGTTAGAGGTTGTAACAGCATTAGCAGCAGAGGAAGCACATAGTACTAGTCCTCATTCTAGGGCTACAAGTTCTCCAAGGGATGCTCAAGGTTCCCCTGATCAAAGTGCTGCTCAAGCTAGTATTTCACAAGGTACTGCTAAAGTTCAAGGTACTGATAACTCTCAAGGGACTGCTAAAGTTCAAGGTACTGATAACTCTCAAGGGACTGCTGAAGTACAAGGTACTGCTGACTTCCAAGGTACGGCTGAAACTCACGGTGTTGCTAATATTCCAAAATCTCCCAATGATTATACTCCCACAGATGCATCTCA
>BQNB010178306.1:0-12883 GCA_026074375.1 Tanacetum coccineum
ATCATCACAAGTGTGACAAAGCAACAGATCTAGGAGAAGCAATCCGAGGAGTGGTGCATGATTAGGTAAATACATCTTTTTTATCATAAAGTTATCACCAGTAGTTTAGATTATAATTAGTTTAGTAATTAGTTAAACAAACCAACCTCTCAACCCATTGATTTACTTGCTTTCTATAAAATATAAAAATACAAAAAGAATCTTCTCTAACCCTTAGAATTCTGTTAGACCATGTTCGAGCCTTCCCAACCTATTCTCCTAAAGAACGATAACAACCCCTGAGTCTTGCCTATACTACACTGCAACAATTAGGTACACTGCCTAGGGGATTGTAAAGTTTCATGCGAAGTCTTCATAACCTCCACATCAGTTGGCCAGCAGTATCCTGATCTGATTGCCTTTGCTACTATGGAACTTGTCCTGAATGCATGCTGCAGGATCTTTCATGAATTTCCCTTACCACGTACTCTGTTTGGAGTGGACCGACGCACCGTAACCAGGGTTCTAAGAATGACTTTCTATACAAGACACCATTGATCACGGCATACTGCCTTGCTTTGATTTTGATTGTCCATGCCCTTTTTGTTTCCGCTGGTAGGATACCGTCCATGAGGTATTCTAGCAGTTGTGTCATCCAAGAGTACCCCTCCTCTTCCACAATGGCTAAGACCTCTCTTTCTTCAATTGAATTTTCTTTTAGCACTTATACTAAGACTTGTTTGGTTAGGTGGGCGAAGTCGGTGGAGGCGATCTTTCTTACCGCATTTGCCTTCTTATTTTCGCTTCGCGGCACCTGTTCAATTGAGAATTTTCTAAAACCGCTGATGAATGTCTTTGGTTTCTACAGGTACTGGATAATGCTTTACTCTTTTGCCACGTAGGATCCGTTGATCTGATTTGCTACCAACCTGGAGTCAATCTTTGCCTCTAAGTTTTGCACTCCCATTTGTTCTGCAATACGTAACCCAGCTACTAGGGCCTCGTACTCAGCCTCATTGTTGGACGCTTAGAATTCGAATCTCAGGGCGTAAGTGAACTTTACCCCCTCGGGGTTTGTGAGGATGAGTCCTGCTCTTGATCCTTCTAAGTATGATGATCCGTCCGTGAATAGGGTCCACGGATCTGGGATTGCTTCCTCAATCTATATCTCTACAAGGGGACCATCTTCATCCGGTCTTTCAGCGATGAAGTTAGCTAGGACTTGGCCGTGGATGGATGTCCTTGGCCTATGAGTGATATCAAATGCTTCTAGCTCAAACCTCTATTTTAATATTCTTTCCGCGTTTTTAGGCCATGACAGGATTTGTTTGATTGCCTGGTCAGTAATGACTGCTATTGGATGTGCTTGGAAATATCTTCTCAACATTCTTGAAGCATGCACCAAGGCTAGTAGCACTAACTTTTCCATTGAGCTGTAATTTATTTTCGAAACCTGCAGGGCGTGGCTAATGAAGTAAATCGGCAATTGTCGCGAATCTCTTACCGTTAGTAGGACTGCACTGACTGCTTCTTTGGCCGCGCAAAGGTAAATTATCAGTTCTTCCTTAGGTCTTGGTGCGGTTACCATTGGTAGTTCTGCAATGCACTGTTTCATATCTTGGAACGCCTTTTCTACCTCTGGCATCCATTAAAAGTCGCTCTTTTTTATGTAATTCTTCAATGTTTGGAAAAAAGGTAGCGACTTCTCTGCGGACTTGGATAAAATCTGTTCAGGCTTGCCAAGCATTTCTGTTTTAAGACCTTTGGACTTCTTTCAATAGTCCTTAGGATTTTAGCTTTATCATCGCCTTCTTTGCCTTTTTGAGGGCCCATGTCTTTAATTCCCTTTCATGTTGACCACCGTGGGACGAAGGAAACATTCCTTCTTTCGCACCGAAGGTGCATTTCTTGGGGTTAAGCTTCATGTTTATCCTCCTCAGGGTTTGAAAGGTTTCTTCAATATCTCTGAGTATTTCTTGTTCCGTGTGGCTTTTTATTACTAGGTCGTCAACATATACCTCCAAATTTCTTCTAATTTTCGGCTTCTGAAGGCTTTGTCCACCAGTCTTGGTATGTGGCCCAAACTTTTTTGAGGCCTTAACGAATCTTTGTATAGCATCGGTTTACACCATTGACTTGTGTGGGGGGAGAGCGGAAAGCTAGTCTTTTCCCGCATCTTCCTACGCCGTCTGTATAATTGGATGGTATCCTCTTGGTATGCGGTCTAGAAAGCATTTGAAGGGGGTGGGTTAACGCAAGAGGGATTTTGTAAACACCCCCAAAATAGGTTCGCAGCAGAAGAAGAAATAGCAGAAGAAAGAGAAAGGAAAAAGGACAGAAGGAAAGTAAGAAAGAAACGAATGACAAGCAGAAATAATGTCCGGGAGTGTTAATTCATACATACAATAGCACAAGATATGCAGGAAGAAGGACGGTCTCTGAATGAGTCATTTGAAAAAGTAATACCGCGGTTTCATTTTAAGGGAAAAAAAGACTTTGTACCAAGAGATTTTGCATCATACTGAAATACTTGAAAAATAATTACAGGTGGATAGATATTGAACAGTTTGAATGTATGTAGATATCCATGAATGAAATCTTGAAAATTCTAGACTCCAATGCACATTAGTTACGTCAAGCATCTTATACATCTGAGAAAAACATGCTTAAAAGTGTCAACATAAAGTTGGTGAGTTCATAGGTTTATGTAAGTATAAATGTAGGATCAAATGAGTCTATTTTCTACTGCTTCATCACAGTATCATGTAAAATGTTTAGTGACTAGTGACGTTCAATAAAAACAATGTGGACCACTAGATTTCAAAGTGTTTGACTATTGTAATGTGCGCAATATCACAACAATAATTTACGACCGCACTAAGCTCATGAAACTGACGCTACGACATGAATGTATGCAAATTAATGCCAGTGAATGCCCCGTGTAGATGTCAACCCGTAACATCCCAAATCCGACATGGTATACATCCGTTAGTTCAGTACACCGAAACTAGTAAGTGCTACTCACCCGAACGGGGATGTCAATCCCAAATAGATCTATTTATAACACTTACGCTTACACAATGTAATTAACAGTTCATAATAATGGGCAATGTGGGTTATCATTACTTAGGCACGCTACGTAATTATTGTAAAAATTAGAAAGTATTGTACTTGTGTCTTTTTGTAAAATGAGCAATGTGTCCCGCCTCGAGATATGTAAAAACATGAGTTTGGGAAAACTGAGTATGTAAAATGAGCTTTGTTAAACAGTTTGTTAACTGTTGTATGTAAACGAGGTATTGTAAACAAGTTTGTAATACGTGTATGTAATAAATGAGTAGGGGTAAACAAGTTTTAGGAAATAAAGTAATGTTAACGAGTTTGTAAAATCGCATGGTATTCTCCCCAAAATAGCTTTTCAATAAAGAAAATATATTAAAAAACAAGTAAAATAATGGCTCATGAAAATCACTCAAAGGTGCGGAATGTATGATTTTTTGCAAAATCAATATAGTGAAACGTCACGAGTGATCCAAAATGTAACCTAATTAATTATAGGTCGTATAAGTGTAATGTATTTAAAATAAATACAACAATGTATATTATCAAGTTATAGCACCACTAAGAGTTTCTTGTTTGCTTATGTTAGCCTTTAATATATGTTGAATTAATACGGAAATTAACATCTAGTTTATTTTAGTCCGTGTCGTATATAGGGACTTAGGAGTAACGTCAAGTTAGGAGTTTTGTATGGTTTGAAGGTCACAAGGGCTAGATATTTCCGTCGCAATGGTGGGGGGGGTGGTGGCTTTGGTGGTGTCTGCGAGACTAGGTCTGTGGTCTGGGTTTACCTCCGCGCTTTTAGAACTAAAGTCACATTGGGGCAGGGTGGCGCTCTATTTCATTGTTTTGGCTGTCTTATGGATGGTCATACACCTCGTCGTCCTCCGGATCGTTTAGTGTGTTAAGCTAGATCTTTTTGGGGTAATTGTTTTAGATTCGAAGGTATGTTTGTGGCTTGAATTATGGTTAGGTGTTTGTGTTAATGTAACGTGTTAAAATATTATCCTCGTACGAAATAATCAATTATGTTATTTAGCGTCCGAATATCACTTGATTTATTGATTTTCGTTTTGTGTGATTATGGTCAAATATATATATTGTTAAAGTATTTAATAAATATAATATTGTGAGTGTGAGGTTTTTTTTTTTAAAACCATGTTTAATTATTTCAAAAGGTGAACTAAATATATTTTGTAAGGGGGCACTAGTTTTATAATATGGAACCGAAACATTGAACCGAAATAATAATAAGTTCTTATATTTCATGTACAGAAAAATAGTGTCAAATTTTATATAAGAAGTTACCTAGTTTCTTAGGGTGGCATTTTTACTATTTTTTAATGACACCCCTTTCGGTCTTAGAAAATTAGCGAACCTCTAGTATATTGTTATTACGTGTAAGTAACATCTTTTAGTTTTATACTTAAAGGCGAATTCGGAACCCGAATATGGGGGCATGATGGAATAATAGGATAAAAGGCCTCTTAATAACTACCGAGTTGCATATGGTCGATGTTTGCAGCGCAGGTGGGTCTCGTTGGAATATAAAAGGGTGAGTGATTATATAGTTTTTGATGTAATCTTTCTTTTAATTTTCATGTAATTTCGAGTTGTTTAGTGGGCTTTAAATCAGTTTTTTGAAAGTTCGTTTACTTACAGGTAAAACATGTCGAGGACCGAGTGATCTATACTTATCACATGTGCAATTTGATGTTTTATAATCGTCATTAATATAATATATATAGTGTATATACGTTGTGGGATAAAAATGTTTTATTTGGTGGGCATAAGATCGGGGGCTAACGTAATGGTAATTTGGGCGGCCCTGGGCGTCTCAATAGGTTCGTGTGCGGATGGATGCCGTCGAGTTGGGCTGGGGCGGTCTGTGGCGAAAGTGGAGTTGTGCGAGTGTTTGCTTGTTTGGTTTATTTAGCTGTATTCTCTAAATAATCTTATTATATATATTTCATAGGGGGAAATGTTTGTCATCATATTATTAATTATAAAATGTTTTTTTAATGAAGATTAAACATGTTTGTTTTAAATATCTAGGAAACACAACCCAATTATATTAATTCGTAGGATTTTTAGTTCGTGGTCTCGAGAAAATGGAAGAGGAAAGTAAGATCGGATCGTAAGTAGATCTTAAGATCCTATTGGTCAAGGTTCGGGATTCTATAAGATCCTTAAAGCAAGGCAAAGATCCTTACGTAAGGAGTCTTTGATCGTTTTTTTTTTGCTATGCAGTTGTATTATATCGTAAGATCCTAAGTCAGGTGGGATTGGGCAATCTTAAATACAACAATTAATTTGATATATTTTAATTATCGGAAAATCTGCACAAATTCAACAGTTCTTTCGTTTTTTACTCGTTTTTCTTAAGTTTCTTCTATATTCAAATCCTCGTTGAACGTCACTATCTTAATTTTAAGTTTATTTTTTCGCATATCTTATAAATTCCGTTATGGTCATTCCAATTAATTAATTATTCGTCCAAAATCGAAATATAAAGTTATAAAACTTGTTTTTATAAATTTTAACATGATTTAAATATTACAAGTCCTCTGAAATACCTAATACAACATCATTTGTATATTTTAAGTCCTCTAATTTATGTTCATCTATTTTATGTACAAATAAAATGTCTGGAACAATAATTTATTTATAAAACAATATAAATAATTTTGTAACATTTAATTCAACAATGAATTATATAAATTACCTAACACTTGTAATATACCAATTATAATATGTTCTTGCATTCTAACATATTTTTAACACATTTTCACCATGAATATGTATTTTCTTGATTATATATAAACTTGTTTTATTTTATAAACTTTATAAAATAATAACTAGATGGTGATTTAACAAGATAGTAAATATGTATGTATATGAATGAAATAATTATGAAAGTGTAGAGATGATGATAAACCTTGTATGAATGAAAGTAGAAGATGAACACAAAATCAAATCGTAACTATAAACCCTAACTTTTGATTCTTGAAAACCCTTGATTATACTTGTATCTTTGCTTGCAAAACACTAGAAACACCTTAGAGTATAACCCTAATCAATCTTGTATGCTTGTAATGTTGATAAAATGGAAACTATGAATTCTTTTGGGTCATGTTTTCTAGCCATGAGTTTTGTAAGAGAATGGAGAAGTTTTACTTGCAATTTTTGTGGTGAAGTGAAGTGTAGGGAGTTGTGGTTTCTTATAAGTGGGTAGGGAATTTATAAATTTTTTTGCATTGGGTATAAGTGTGGGTATTTGTTGATGTATAGAAAGGTGATGGTGGTTCCATGCATGCATAAATGCAAATTGTGGAACGTAAATGTTTTACGTAACGTATAAAAATAAAATGTGAAAAGTTATAAATTATCTTCGTAAAAATAATATAACACTTGTTTGACGTAAAAAAAATTTGTTTGATGTCACTTTTACGTTGATTTTTTATTTTTAATTTACGCGATTTAACTTAACGGTTGAAATTAAAAGTAAACGCGTAAAAGCTCAAAATAAATAATTGAAAGTTTATTGACGTAGAATGACCTAAAAATGCGGATTGTTACAGTCTCCCCGTGTTAAAAAAATTTCATCTCGAAATTTAGTTTGAGTTGTCTTCCGGAGTGGTGTTTGTGAAGAGGTGTGGATTCTCATCTTACTCTTCCTAGTATGTGCAAATCAACTTTGATCGGTTTCTCCTCCTCCTAAAGCATATACCATTCCACGTGCTTCAGTACCTCCAGTTTGGTTTCCATGGTTTCGATTCTTTATCTCCGGGCAATCACTCCTGTAATGCCCTTGATTCCCACATTCATAGCAAGTGAGGGTTCTCTGATTGTTAGTAGCGGGAGGACTCCTACAGTCTCGGGTCAAGTGACCAACCCTCTTGCAGTTTGCGCACTTTACAGTGCACGGGCCGTTGTGGTGAAACTTGCACTTGTTGCACAATGGTAGAGTTCCAGCATACTCCTTCTTCTCATTAGGCCCAACAGAATAAGCTCTAGCCATATTTTGCCTCTTGAAAGGCGGTTGTTATGCGTTGTTGTCGCTTGAGTTGTTATCAAGCTTTCTTTTGTTCTCAACTTGTCTTTCAGCAAAAGCATGGACCTTTCAGTCCATCAGATCATTAGCAATCTCGATTGCTTCTTGCATTGTTTTCGGTTTGAATGCCATCACACTATCTTGAATCATGTTGGGAAGTCCATCAACATATTTCTCCACATGATCGGACTCCTCGGGAAACATTCTTCCACACATTAATGCTAACTCCTGAAAACATTGTGTGTAACTCACAACATCCGTACCCTTAACCTTCAGGTTCCAAATTTTAATCTTCAGCTTCTTGATTTCGCTTCTTGGACAGTACTTGTCAGTCAGCATTTTCATTAATGTTTTCCATGGCATCTCATAGGCAGCATCATGACCAACAGTCTTAACGTGGGAATTCCACCACGTCAGTGCACTACCAAGCAGAGTGCAAGTGACAAACTTAATTTGGCACGCAACGGTGTAGTTGCTAATATGGAATGCAGATTCCATCTTCTCAAACCATTGAGTCAAACCTACGACTCCTTCAGTACCCTTAAAGTTAAGAGGTTGGCATTTCAAGAAGTCACTATACGTGCACTAACGAGCAGCAGACACCTGTCTTCTTTCGCCACTTCCTGAATTATGGCTATCGTCCCCATTTCTACTGCTTCTGTTTGTTTCGTACTCAGCCAATGCATCAGCTACGCCTTGGGCTATCAATTCCTTAATAGCATCATCAGTCATAGGGGTGATGGTTTTTTTTGCGGCATTTTCTTTAAAATAAGAAAATATAAAATTAGTTTAGTTCTAAAAGTCGTGCTCCAAAGATGAAATGTTGTGAGGTGACAGGTTAAAGTCGTGTTTGAATTATTCGGTGTGATTTTATAAGATGGCGTAATTGTTTCAACAGTATGGGGCAGGTATATAACTCGGAGTTGAGTGATAAGGTAACTAGTGGGATCAGCGGACTGTGACATGTTTCAATGTTATGTAAACGGTATTACATTAAGTCATGAAAAGTTTTAGAGACCATCACTAATGGGATCGACGGATTGTGATAAGTTTCAATGATATGTAATATGGTATTATGTAAAATCATAAAAAGTTTTAAAAGACCGTCGTGACATTCATACCGTCTTGAGAAAAGTCCTAGTATTTATATAAATAACTAGTGAGCGCTACTCACCCGAACGGGGATGTCAATCCGAAATAGATCTATTTATAACACTCGTGCTTACACAATGTAATTAACAGTTCATGATAATGGGCAGTGTGTGTTATTGTTAATTAGGCACGCTACGTAATTATTGTAAAAATTAGAAAGTATTGTACTTGTGTCTTTTTGTAAAATGAGCAATGTGTCCCGCCTCGAGATATGTAAATAAGTATGTAAACAAGTTTGTAAACGTGTCTGTAAACGAGTATGTAAACAAGTTTGTAAACATGTATGTAAACGAGTATGTAAACAAGTTATGAAATCAAGTATGTAAACGAGTTTGTAAATGCGCATGTATTCTCCCCCAAAATAGTTAAAAATAAGTAAAATAGGGGCCATGAAACTCACCTCTAGTGAATGTATTGATTATAGCAAAATTAATATAGTGAAACGTCACGAGTGATCCGAAATGCAACCTAATTAATTATAAGTCGTATAAGTGTAATGTTTTTAAAATAAATACAACAATGTATATTATCAAGTTATATCACCACCTAAGAGTTTTGTTTAGTTTATAAGTGTTGAAACAATATTGAAGTTATGTTTGTTATTATATGTCCAAGTGTATGTAAATGTACTTGTAAAATATTATCCTCGTCCGATAAATAATTATCGCCGATATCGCTTGATTTAATGATTTTATTATTTTTGTAATGATTAAATATACATATATAGTTTAATTAATTTATAAAATATTATTTATAAGGTTTTAAACCACGTATAAATATTATACAAGTGATACAAAAATATTTTCTAAGGTTTTTATAATTCAAATGGACCGAAAATGTCTGAAAATAAAATTTTACTATTCATGTCAGGAAAACAGTGCCAAATTTTATATAAGAAGTTACCTAGTTTTCATGGTGATTTTACTCATTTTTACACACCTTCGGTCTTAGAAAATCGTGATGTAGTAGTAAAATATCATTTCAAGTAACATTGTAGTTTTATACTTAAGCCGAATCGGACCCGAAAGCCCTCAAAAACACCGATTTCAAAGTTCCCAGTTTTCTCGCAGTTTCTCACAGTTTTATAAAAGCTGTGAGAAATTATATAGTTTTTGAAATCTTTTAAAAATTCATAATTTCTCGTTTTAAATCCATTTTTCGAGTTCTTTATATGTACGAAATCATGTCGAGATGATCTATCATAATATTATGTTTATAACTTGCATAAAAATTTATGCGGAAACAGTTTATATAAACTGTTTTATATAAAAACAGTTTTTATATATTTAATTATCGAAATCTCGTACAATTCACATCTCCTTCATTTTAACTCCGTTTTTCAAGTTTCTTATATATTCGAAATCGTCTTGAAACGTACTATCATAATATCAAGTTTATGTTTTGCATAAAAATTCATGTCATTCCAGTTAATTAATTATGTCTGAAATATAAAGTTATAAAACTTGTTTTTATAAATTTTAACATGATTTAAATATTACAAGTCCTCTAAAATAGCTAATACAACATCATTTGTATATTTTAAGTCCTATAATTTATGTCCATCTATTTTATGTCCAAATAAAATGTCTAGAACAATAATTTATTTATAAAACAATATAAATAAATTTGTAACAATTAATTCAACAATGAATTATATAAATTACCCAACACTTGTAATATACCAATTAAAATATGTTCTTGCATTCTAACATATTTTAAACACCTTTTCACCATGAATATGTATTTTCTTGATTATGTATAAACTTGTTTTATTTTATAAACTTTATAAAATAATAACTAGATGGTGATTTAACAAGATAGTAAATATGTATGCATATGAATGAAATAATTATGAAAGTGTAGAGATGATGATAAACTTTGTATGAATGAAAGTAGAAGATGAACACAAAATTAAATCGTAACTTCAACCCAAAATCCTTATATAAACCCTAACTTTTGATTCTTGAAAACCCTTGATTATACTTGTATCTTTGCTTGCAAAATACTAGAAACACCTTATATTATACCCCTAATCAATCTTGTATACTGAGTTTTGTAAGAGAATGGAGAAGTTTTACTTGTAATTTTTGTGGTGAAGTGAAGTGTAGGGAGTTTTGGTTTCTTATAAGGGAACAAGAGCATGGCTTTCTTAATAAACAGTTGGTAGGGAACATATAGGATGGGATGGAATAAGACATGACAAAGGCATGCTTATGACAAGAGTGTGTGTTGGTGTCGTGTGGTAGTGTCCCAAAGGAGATAAATAAGACAATTTTGAGGCTTGCATTTAATGGGTAAAGATTGGGGCTTGTCCTTTGGTTAAAGGTTAATATAAACTAGTAAAAAGTAAGTTAGTGGAATGGTTTTGAATTATTTCTTGTGTTTTGCATAAAGGTGGACAGTTTTTATGTATAAGTGGGTAGGGAATTTATAAATTTTGTGTATTGGGTATAAGTGTGGATATTTGTTGATGTATAGAAAGGTGATGGTGGTTCCATGCATGCATTAATGGTTGAAATAATATAACACTTGTTTGACGTAAATTTTTATTTCTTTGATGTCACTTTTACGTTGATTGTTAATTTTTAATTTACTTGATTTAACTTAACGGTTGAAATTAAAAGTAAATGTGTAAAAGTTCAAAATAAATAATTGAAAGTTTATTGACGTAGAATGACCTAAAAATGCGGATTGTTACAGATTTGATTTTCCAGTCGATCTCTGGGAGGGGATAACAATCTTTCGGGCATGACTGGTTCAAGTCCGTGAAGTTCACGCACATCCTTCAACTACCATCGTATTTCTTGACTATGACTGGGTTTGATAGCCAGTTGTGGTAATGCACTTCTCTCATAATTTAGGCTTCTACGAGCTTGGCAACTTCCTTTTGGATGGCTTTGTTCCGGTCCGGTGCTTGTCCTCTTCTCTTCTGTTTTATGGGCGAGCACCCTTCCTGGATGTTCAAGCGGTAATCTGTTATGGACCTTGGAACGCTTGTCATGTCTGTCGGCTTCTAGGAGAATATGTCCAAGTTGTTCCTGAGCAAATCGCAGAGTTCCATCTTTCCCTTTTCTGATAGGCTTCCACCTATTGTGACAGTTTGTTCTGGGTATTCAGGGTGAATTGCCACTTTTATCCCTTCCGCCTCTACTGGCTCGTCAGGTGGGGGTTTATTTGAGGCCTCTGCGACCATTCTGCATTCTGCTGATATTATGGTGTTGCTGCGGAGTCTCACTATCCCTTCTTCTACCAGGAATTTAAGCATTTCATGGGCTGCGAATGGGACTACTTGGATTTTTCTAAGACCTGAACGACCGATGATACCATTATACGGTGATAGGGATCTGACAACCATAAAGTTCATCAAAGCCTTTGTGGAGTGTTCTCTATCCCCTAAGGATACCATCAGTGATATCTGTCCTAACGGCCAAGATATCTCGCCCCTAAACCCTAGAAGTGGGGTTGTAGCTAGGGTCACTCGATTTTTCAATTATTGATGAAGTCTATTAAAGCAATGTTAGTATAACACTTCTGAGGCCGACCCTCCATCCATGTACATGCGGTGGATAAGGTTCCCCTCTACTTATGCTTCAATCACGATTGGGTTCTTCTGTCTGTCGTTGTTCGCGAGGGGTGAAAAGGAGATTTCTCGACTTGCAGAAAAACTTTGAGTGATTCTTTTTCTTGTTATTCACTGCCAAGGTTGAACCACGAAGATTGTTATGGATTTTTCTTTGTTGTAGGTTTCTCCTTTCTTGACGGTCTTTGCGTGTTCTCCCCTGTTACCTCCTTGTTTTATTTCTTTAATCAGGTGTGATAGTTGTCCTGATTTCACCGCTTCTTCTATCGGTTTTCTCAGATGAATGCATTCATCTGTGTTATGCCCCTTATCCCCGTAGAACTTGCAGAACTTGTTCTTGTTATGGTTTTCAGCGAGTCCGGTCATTGGTGGCGGTGCTTTGAACTTCACCGTTTCCATTGCCAAAATTTCTTTTGGGGTTTTTGTGAGAGGTGTGAACCTATCCTGTCTTCTACTCGATTTGTATCGGTTTTTAAAGTCTAGCTTTTTGTCGGAGCTTGGCATGTGGCTTGTCTCATAGTGCTTCCATGTTGGTAGAGCTTTCTTTCAGGACTAATTTGCTACAGCCACTTCTCCCTGAAAGAAGGATGTTGTTACGCTCATCATCACGTCTACGGTCTTAGGAATGTTATCATTCAACTTTTTGATCAAGTCAAGGTTAGTGAAGTCGTGCATGAATCCTCATGCATTCCGACACCCCATTGACATGCATGCTTTCTGTTTTGAAACGCTCCATGAAGGCTTTCGTCTACTCCCCTTCTCTTTGTTTGATATGGTAGATTTCCACGGGGTCCTTATGTATTTCTTTTGTTGCGAGAAATTTCCAAGAAACGCTTTCCGCAGGACCTCATAGCCATCTATGGAATCTGGTAGGAGCTTGTTGAACCAGACTCAAACTGAACTAATCAATGTGGAGTTAAACATGTGGCACCATGTGGGCATAGCCCATCGCTTGATTTTTGTCGATGTATGGAATATTTTTAGGTGATCTTCAAGATCCCCTATCCTATCATACGTCTTGACGTTTGTTAGCATGCGAGTTCTTTTTGGGACTTCGA
>BQNB010178309.1:0-12883 GCA_026074375.1 Tanacetum coccineum
GAAGATGTAAAACCAATCTCAACGTCATTCTGCGAATCCATGAGAGCAAACCGAATGGAATAATGAATGAATAACCAAAAGAATTGCATTATATAGGGTATGAAAAATCCTTTGTGGCAATCAATTAGTGTCAATCAAGCAATTATACATATTATAGTTATCAATTAGTTATGAGTGTAATCATAATTAATAGTGTAATCATAATTAATAGTGTATTAATATTTCCCAAAATGTAATATAGATGCGTTTTATTCATGAATGCCCCATGCGTACTTTTCAAAAATGGGAATTCAGTTTTCCACAATTCCACTTTCAAGATTTGTGTCAAAATGCTTTATATATTAGTATAGATAGTATAGAAGTATAGATTAGTATAGATGGGAATTCAGTTTTCCACAATTTCACTTTCAAGATTTGTGTCAAAATGCTTTATATATTAGTATAGATAAAATCTATGAATCTTTGTATACCTTTTCGAAGTGGGATGTTGATAATACGAAAGTATCAAACGATCACTAGAGGAAAAATGACGCCCAGGCCAAATAAAGAGAGACAATTCGTTGATGTTGTGTACCGTCACTCAAGCATTTTGAACACTGCATATAATGTTTATTCATTTGTCTAAGCTATGTACGATCGACTCAACTTAAGTTATTTCAAGAATAAGATATTCACCATGGACACATATACTTATTACTTATAAAGAGAAAATGAATATGATAATGGCACATAAGCTTAGTCTAACAACTTAAACTAAACAAGAAAGTCTGATAAAATGTCTATCAAAAAATAAATCTCAAGTTCACAAGCATGTGAATATGACATAAAATTTGCAAAGAAATTGTAAAATTTGAAATTGATAGCCCAATATGATGGATATCAGGCCCCGACTTCAAATTAGAAACTATGCACAAAAGTCTTAATTCGACATTTAATTCTCTTAGAAATAAGGTCTAGATACGATGCATTAATCATATATAGTTATATGTATACGATTTCACTATTGTATGAATTAGCCAGCTGGGTTATTTGTTATTTGCTAACTCGTTTATAAGAGTTCACTACATATATCTATAAATTATTATTTATTTTGGGACGTTATAGCTAGATATAGACATAACCAACAAATTATTCGTAAGTGAGAACATAGAAAGTGTGTATACCAAGTGTCATCAGAGGTTGAACAAGCGTCATTATATGTAACAAAGATTTGAACTAAATAATCTATGTACGCCGACAAAAAATAAAAGTCGTGAGGATATATTTTTTACTTTTTGTGACACTTATTATCATATAAGATGTCAATATGCATGAAAACTAGGAGTGTGTAGAAACGGAAAAACGAACCTAAACCAAAATGAACCGAGAGATCGAAAGAAAAATTAAAGAAAAAAATGAAATCGACTAAAAAACTGATTGTTCGGTTTTTGTATTACAGAAAAATACCGATTATTTATCGGTTCGCTTTGATATAGATTAAAATTTTTTCAAAATATGGGGGCACTTGGCATATTTTTTAGGCTTTGGGTTTTCCTTTTCAACAATTTGAGATGATAACGTACAGCTTATGGACAATGACAATGACCAAGCTTTCTTTTATCTCTATAATCAAAATAAGGAAAGCTGATTACTACATATTACATAGCAAGCTTATTTATTTCATATCAGATCAAAATTTAACAGCTCATTAGTGAAAGCAACAACACCCTTAATTACCTGTTTAGTGCTAAACAGAACTAGGCCACAATTAAATTTGATTGGTGTATTTAAATGGTCTACTCACTGAATGACGCATTTCACCATGCTATAGTTAAGTAATTATTAATTTATGTACATGTTATCTTTATTTAATTATCAAGATATCTATAGTGTTTGATTTATAATTTAAAAGAGGGTTATGCTATCATCACTGCTCCCTTTCATGCTTGTCATTTTGCCAACAAATTACTGCCATACTTTGTGGTAAAATCATGCCTGTGTTCGAAGTCAGTTATATAAATTCTGGAAAGTTATAAATAAGGCATCTAGTTTGAGATGTTTCTGTATTTCCTCGTACATCATTAGGGTTTGGACTGATAACATTAATTTTCTAGATCAATAGCTTGTTAACCAAGTAAATAAATTTGAGGAAAATATAGAATCAGGCCGGATTATGTTTAATTTAATTACTACTGAAGATTAAGAGGGTTTGGCCAAACATCAGACTAAAGAGGTTACGTGCGCAATAAGGTATAAGTATGTGAAACAAATTAATTGACATGCATGTTTTGGCCACATGTTTAAGGAACATGCGATTTGTGACTTTGCCTGATTCTGTTACATATGATAGATAAGGTGGTGGTGGGAGCTTTGCTCTTTTCCTGTGCCGCAAATCTTGGTTCTTTTGTCTTTTTTATCGTGTTTGGTATCCTTAAAAATAAAGGCAATTTCATCATTCATGATACTCCTTCCTCCTTTATATTCACACTAAATACAGTAACTAAATGTGTAAAAATTTCGAAATCTATCGCATCAATTGAATGCTTATGTTTGTTCGTCGTTGATCATCACTGATACCCTCTTCTATTTATAGGTGAATATAAATTAGAGTTCTGATACTATACCCGCCTTTGTGCTATTTGTTTACACGGCGTTGATATATACATGCATGGTTATAGGAAATGAAAGAAAGAAAGTTATTTAACTGTACATGTAACGCAAACGTTTGTACTCCATATTTACAAGTGACGCAAAGGCGTATATATATACTCCGTATTTATAAGAGAAGCAAACATTTGCGCTAGTTAAAAACCTTCGTTTCTAGTAGTGAAAGCTTTACCATACTCACATGTATAAGAAGTAACACAAGTACACAACTTCAAGTTTACTACAAAACTTCATTTTCCGATGCTCTGAGACCAAATCTAGTGAGGCATAACCTTTGTTGCGAGTTGATTGGTTGATGTATATATGTTTCGAGTTGATTATATCCAGTAAGTCCCTTCACGCTTTACTTTTATTTCATGTTAGCAAAGTTGAAAAGTGAAGCTCGAATCTTCTGCATGCTCGGATTCCAAAATGCATAAAGACTTGGTTTAGGAAAATAGGAATAAACACTAAAACTCATGCATCCGCAAAATTTAGATAAAAGGATAATTACAAAGCATTATACCGCGGCCACACTCATAGCTAGGTATATATGCATCATGTATGTGTCAAAGTGTTTGAGAAAGACGGGTGAATAAATGTATATGGTTCGAATATCACCAATACATGGTGCTTATGTCTCACTCTACCACTTAATTAATAAGTTCTAGAATTCTTTTTGGCCTTATTTCTACAACTAAGCTTATGTCATCATGATGGAGGTCCCACGTTCACTGAACTAGGAAACATATATAAAAACCAAAAAAAAAGTTTGTCATTACTAGAAACTTGGCACGTAAAATGGTACTATGTTATAATTTTTTTAGCCTTATTTTGAGATATCTTGAAAAGAAAATTATTTATTATAATTTTAAGACACAAAAGGTACTATGTTATAATATATTATGTAATAACCATTACTTTTCCGTCTTAAACTTATTATCTACCGACAAAAAACACACAGTTTAAGAAAAATATAATCATTATAGCTTTCTTTTTCTTACTTTTTGCATAATAACAGTTTTACCCTTAACTAATTAATTTAAAACTTTTTTAATGTTTGTAATAACAAGTTAGCCGTGAAGGCTATGAAAGTTAGCCGTGAAGGCTATTTGGAAGACGTTGCTGAAAGTGATCTTGATGAGACTTCATTTCAGGAGCTTCGGCTGCCATCTCGATGGCGTTGTTAAGAAAGTTGTTTTTGCTTCTTTCTTTGGTAGTAATAAGAATGGTTTTGTCATTCTTGTTTTAGTGTTTTGGTTAGTAGCATTTTGAAGCTTATTCATGAGTTTTGGTTTTGTCAATCTCATGTCGTTGCCCATGTAACGGGATGGGGTGTAGGATTTCACCTACACATTTTGTACTTCAACACTTTTTGGTGTAATACATTTACCGGAGAAACCCTTTACCAAAAAAAAAATTTGTAATAACAACTTCAAATGAAGGTAATATGGTAAACTCGAACTAAATTCCCTATCTATTTTTAAAAGTAGACAATTAATTTGGGATAACCCGAAATGAATTATGGACAATAATTTTAAGACGGAGATGGTATATAAGTTTATCTCATTATCTAGTAGTGTACACGAAATGTAAGTATGTAAAGTGTTGTCCTTGAGACTGGGGATAGCTCTCGGCCTCCAAATTTAAAGGGCCTCAAAACTTTGTTTCGTATGCGTTGACATGCGCATATACACATATGTTTGCTTAGAAAGAAAGCCATGAGTTGAAAATATATCTTAAAAATTGATCACATTAAAATAATTTGACGTCGTGTGGTGACACGTTTAATATAACATCAGTATTTGAGGGCCTCATATAAGTAATCGCTCATGCCCCCCCTCCCCCCCCCCCTAAATCTCAAAGACGGCCTTAAGTATGTAACAATTCTAAAACAAATCTACAAACAACAACAACATCATACCTAATCCTGCCGAGGCGATGTATGAATGAGGTAGAATGTAGACAGATCATTTCCCTACCCTGGGATATACCTGAAAGTATAGAGATTGCTTCCAATGATACATTCGGCAGTGTAAATGTGCATGTGGGAGGACACAGATATATAAGGAAAAAAGGCATAAGATGAAAGCAAACAAACAAGCAAATAAGCAGATAACCATCAAAGAGAAAATAAAGAAAAAGGCGTAAGATGGAAGCAAACAAGCAAGCAAACCAATCTGAAATGCAAAGGACCATCATAGCAAATAGGGAAAGAACCATCAAAGAAAAAAACGAAGAAAATAAGCAAAAGACGAAAGCAAACCAAGAAGTAACCAAGCAGATAGGAAAAGAATCAACAAAGGAAAAACGAGAAAATGAACTAGAGAAAATATAAGAAAAAGCCGCAGGAGAACATATAATAAAGAAAATAAAAGGGCAAAAGGGACTAGGGAACAACGAGCATAAACGACCAAACTGAAAACAATGCAAAACACAAATGGGCAAGGCAACTAGGAAAAACGCTAGCAAGAAAAGGAGCTAAAGAAAACAAAGGAAAGCAACAAGAATAAAACAGGGCAACATTAAGGGGGCTACACCTAAAGGCAAGGGAAAGGAAAACGCAAAAGGCAAGAAAAACTACTCCCAAGAGGCACCTATAAAGCCTAAAAGCAAAAACTACCTCAAACCCACCAACACCTAGCCCGAACTACCCGCTAATCCTAATCCTATCTCTCTACGCATTCCTATCTGAGATCATGTCCTCCGACAAGAGAAGCTCATTCATGTCCTGCTTAATTCTATCCTTCCACCTAAATTTCAGTCTACCCTTTCTCCTTAATCCTTTGACTATAAGAGCATCCACGCTCCTTAGTGGCACGATGTGTGGCCTCCTCTTGGCATGTCCAAACCAGCTTAATCTTTCCTCCCTCATCTTGGATATAATGTTCTCGATTTTCCATTTCGTCTAAACACTTCATTCGGAATCATGTCAAACCTGGTTTTACCACAAATCCACCTCAGCGTCCTCAGTTCTGCCACTTCCACCCTGTTTGCTTAAGCTTTCGTGATCAGCAACACTCTGACCCATACAACATAGCTGGTTTAATTGTCACTCTATAAAATTTGTCCTTTAGCCTCAATGGCACATTCTTATAATAGAGTATTTTGATGCCGCCTTCCATTTCGCCCACCCTACTCGAAATGAAAAACCGAAAACTTAATGGTAATACTAAAATGAATTTATGATTCTAATGCAAAGATGAAATCTTTGCGCTTGGAAAAAGAAAAAAATAAGATAAGGGACCGGTCTTCTGTCACAACTGCAAGCATCATGCCCGCCAATTCTTAAACGATATTTATGTAGTTGCATTATTATTTATCTTATAGCAATCGGTGCACTTGTAATATCGGTATGCTAAATTGCCTTTCGTATTTTGTCATTATCAAAGCTCTTTCAAAACTCTAACAAGGAGCTAGATGGGAAAATAGAATAGTTTACAAGAAAGCGCTACAAACATCGACTTGATTTGAAATTCGTTGGTCTATGGAACAATATCATCTCCTAATGTGTCCTTCTTGACATATATTAGGTTAAAAAAATGTCGTTTCTATATCTCCAAATGCTGCCAGTGTGGTTTTTTAACGGTGGTTATATTAAAACACTAGCAAGAAGCTAGAAACTTACAAAGTTACAAGATGATAATTTTTAAGCCAATCTATCCAACTAAAAGAAGCCTTACTTTTATATCTAAAGCAATAAAAAGAATGGGATACAATATCCTCAAAAAGAGACGCCTTGGTAGGAATATTCGACCTAAAAATATTCTTGTTGTGAAAATTATAAATAGTCCACCACATAGATAGCAAACTCCTTCAATCGCCTTTTTTTGTTTAGAGTGAAAGAGAAGATTTAAAAGCCACTCTAACCATTCCTCGTACGAAGAAAGCTACATGAAATTTACATCCCACCAATTAGAAATCTTGTGAAACACCTCTCTAGCAATGTGACAAGTGAAAAAGACATGACTAGCGGATTCTACCGCCATACCACAAGAAGGGCATAAGATGGAGTCGATATCCATACCTCTTCTAGAAATGTTCAACCTAGTAGGTAAGCAATCCAACTTAACTTTCCATGCATGAATGTTAATTTTAATAGGCACGACATTAGTCCACCGAGTCTTGGCTGATACATTCGGCAACCATCGATTATCAATCATTCTTCTAACATAAGCCACATAGAATTCACCTGAGCCTTCTTTCGACCAAACCTACCTGTCCCGCATATTGACTAAAACAATACCCTCCACACTTGCCAAAAGCTTACTAAATTGCTTCTGTTCAATACCACCCCGAGGATTTTGACGAAGAGAAAAACCCAATGTCTCGTACGACATCTTCTCAGCTACAGTAATACTTTTGCATGATTCCAATGCATATATTCTAGGATATAAGGATTTAAAGTCAGTATCACCCTTTTATACATCATCCTAAAAGTAGGTGTCGATTCCGTTACCCATTTTTTATGTATAAAGCCACAAAGATTTGATTGTTGATTCTTAAGAAACGCCATCACACGAACGATGTCTAACCAAATAGATGGATGGCTTTGTTTAATATTCTTGCATAGATTACTGTCTTCTCTATGTATACCCCTGATAACCTTCGCCCATAGCGAAAAACTTTAAGTGTAAAAACGCCACACCTATTTAAACAAAAGAACTCTATTTAACGCGTACAAACCTGACACACCTAAACCTCCTTTCTTCTTAAAAGCTTGCACTTTACTCCATTTAACCCAAATAGGTTTCTTGCCATTATGGTCTATGCCATTGAAGAAATGGCAACGGATAGATTCCATTTTTTGAAGAACCTTCATTGGAGCTTTGAACAATGAAAGGTGATAGATGGGCATTGAACCTAAAACCAATTTTAAGAGAGTTAAACGGCCCCCTATCAATAAATTATTCATCTTCCATTTAGATAAACGCGCAATAAGGTTATTTATAATGTCGTTCCAAGATTGAGTACGAGACATAAGATCACCAACCTTCGACCCTAAATACTATAATGGAGCTTTTAACATCGTACAACCAATCTTATTAGCTGCCTAATCTATAATATCATTAGGCATAGAAATCCTCATTAACTTTCTTTTATTCATATTAATACGTAACCCGACGCGTAATAGAAACATTCCAACACCTGAACAATGACATCGATGTTCGAACTACTCCATTGGCCTATGAAAATTGCGTCATCTCCATAAAAAGGTGTAAAAGATGGAGAGACGAGCCCAAAGAGATACCTTTCAACATGCCAACATCTACCACTCTTTAAACCGAGATATGAAGACTTTCCATAACCAATATAACAAGAATGGGGAGAGCGGATCACCCTGTTGGAGGCCTCTATGAAACTAAAATTCGTTAGTTGGACTACCATTCATAATAACCGATCCTCTTGAAGATCTAAGACAGCTTTAGATCCAACCACGCCATCTATCTCCAAAGCCAAAATTCATTAAGACATCATCTAAATAATCTTAACGAACCGTATCATATGCCTTCTTAAGTCAACCTTAAAAATCATGGTTTGTTTCATTTTCTTTTTACACTTATGGAAAAGCTCATTTAGAATGAACGGACCATCTAGGATTTGTCTATTTACAACAAAAGCCGATTGAACTTCATTGACAATATCACCCAAAACAACCACAAGACGATTAGACAAAATCTTAGCGATAATCTTGTACAAGCTTCCTATTAAGGTAATAGGTATAAAATCTTTCACCATGTTAGCATTTTGTGTTTAAGAAATTAAAGCGATGAAAAAAGAATTACCACCTTTAAAGAACATTCCATGTTGAAAAAATAGCTAACAGCTTGCACCACGTCTTTCTCCAAGACACTCCAATATCGACGATAGAATCCAAATGTGAATTCGTCTGGATCAAGATACTTATCAATCCCACAGTCCCAAACTACCCTCTTAATTTCATCATGAGTAACATCACTTTCTAAGTCAATTTGTTGATCTAAATTCAGTTTGTTTGGAAAGTCTATGTTTAAAAGTAGACGAGAAGTCTCTGGTTGATTAAAACGATTAGTAAAGTGAGATAGAAACTCACTTTTCACCAGACTTAGAGAATCAATCCATGTGCCATCAACCAGGATACCACAAATAGGGAGTTGGCATCTTCTTTTATTAAGAATTGCATGATAGTACTTAGAATTCTCATCTCCTTCAATTTCCCATTTGATTTTAACCTTTTGGGCCACCTCCATCGAAGCAAGCTTTTCAATATCTTGTAATGATTTGGAAATGGCAACTCTTTTATTAAGAATATCATAATTGCCTTCTCCTTTATCAAGTAATAAGTCGATATCAGCTAACTCTTCTTTTAAAGTCTTCTTCTACTTATAAGCATATTCCTTCTTATCCTTTATCCATACACGAGTCTGATCTTTAAGAAATTTCAGTTTTTTCAAAAGCTTAGATATTGCATTTGTATCCGACATGTTCGCTTCATTCCAGGTTCTCTCCACAAAAGTATCAAAACCCTCCATTTTAAACCAATGATGAAAAAAATGAAAAGGAATGGGACCATAATCGAAATGAGCTTCACGCATTAAGATGGGACGATGATCAGAAAGATAGCAGTCAAAATTAGAGGCTGAAATATTAGTGCACGATCCCATTAAACCTTCAAAAATAAGGAAACTGACTAGCTTGCTCATTTTGTTAGCCGGTTTGTAGCACCATGTAAAAGAAAAACCACCTAATGAGACCTCTCCTAATCTCGCAGCCAAAATAAATGAATTAAAAGAATCTGCACCTTGCACGTTAAAAATAGATCCATACCTTTCCGCTTGCGTACGCACTTCATTAAAGTCGCCCATAATAACCACATTGCCATTCCAGTTAGCAATCACAACAATCAAGTAATCCCATAACATCTTCTTTTCTGATAATTCTTGAGGAGCATAAATTGAAATAATAAGAAGTGATAGTGTTGTCGTGTAGGTGCTATTTATGTTTTTAAGTTTTAAATTTATATTTTGCCGACTTTACCTAAAACAACACTTTAACGGACAGTGTACCCAATCAGATTTAGTTTCGTTGGCAAGTAGGGTGTCGATCACTAAGAGCGAGAACGAAATCTTAATTCTATCAATATTTTGGTTAACTAAACTAGGTTAATTTAAACTATGTTAGTTCTATTCTATGTTAAACCTATTCTAAACCTATGTTAGTCCTAATTCTAATGGATAAGTGGGTTTTCAGCTTGAGAGACTGGCACGGGTTTTGTGGTAACTTAGATCAATTTAAGACACAATAACACACGTAAGCAAACAGACAAAAGATAGAAGAGCGGTCTAGCCAAATATAAAAAAATTGTATTAACCATGATTAATCCAATTAAAACGTTGGTTTGTTTATTTAGTGCAATGAGTGCTTATCTCGACGCGGCATATCATTCTAAGATTTAGGTGGGACTTCTTCCTAAAACCTAGACACGTAGAATTCTGTCATAATTAAATGCATCCGCATAAAGCATCCTATTTGCTGATTATAATATATCTTAGGAGAATAATAATGGTGATCTTATTTTTTTTAACGGCTGAATGATTTATTGATAAAAAACTAGCAAGGAGCTAGTAAATTACAAAGCCAATCTGAAAAACTACAAGACATATTACTCCTAGACTTAAGCCAAGAAAAAGAATACAAACAATTGTAATCGAAAATATCACTTTTTCTTATAGGGACAGAGTTGAAAATAATGCTATTACGGAACCTCCAAATCCACCACAAAGAGGACACGAAGACGATGTACAAACGGCGAGCCTTATCTTTAGGGGCGCTCCATGAGGACAACCAATCTTTAAGCTGATCATAGGATATGAAAAAAGGAAAAGAGGCTTCACACCAAGCACGAACACGATGCCAAACATCCAAAGCTAAAATGTACTCAAAGAATATGTGATTAGAGGTTTCTACGTTCCTGTTGCAATTAGGGCAAGCAATGAATGGAATGTCTATGCTACGAGATGAGAGGTTCGGGCGATGCGGCAAATGGTCTTGGTTTAGTCTTCACATGAAAACATTAACTTTACTAGGAAGAAAATTATCCTAGTTTGAAGAGTGAGGAAACGAAGGGAGGAGTTTTTCATCAATATGTCAACGACTCACCCCAACAGAAAATGCACCGTCATTTGCAATCGACTAAATACACGAGTCTTCAACGTCATTAGGGATAATCTGATTTATCTCATTTAACATGTCCCTCAAATAAGCCGATGTACGAATGCTAAGTTGGCCATTTTGGAAGCGGTCCATGATAAGGCAATCTTTATCTTGATCTAACTGGTATATCCTACTGTAACGAGTACATAACGGTGAATCACCGATCCAGGTATCTTTCCAAAAATGTATGCGTGTGCCACTTCCAACTTTAAAGCTAAGGGAATTAGATGGGAGAAAACCATTCGAGTGTAAATAATTTGAAGAGCCAACTATCTTGGCCCAAGTTCCATTAAAATAGCAGCCTTTATAATCGAAACCCCCCTCAATACCGTGCAACGCCTTTATAACTTTAACCCACAGGTGATGAGGATTAGAGAACATTCTCTATCGCCATTTTTGGAGGAGAGCAAGATTAAAAGCCTTTAGGCTGTTGATGTTTAAGCCACCTTTATCAAAAGAAGAAATAACATTATGCCATTTGATCCAAGCTAATTTTCGAACATCCTGAGATCCACCCTAAAAAAACGTGGCTCGAGTTCTTTCCAAAGATTGAATAACAATCTCAGGAGCTTTAAAAACCAAAAGGAAATCAATGCCAAGGCTGCCAAGGACCACTTTGATGAGAGTAAGCCGACCTCCTATGGAAAGAAGATTTACCTTCCACGAGGATAGCTTATAATGAAACCGGTCTAAAAGTATTTTCCAATTAGAAGACAAGCACATATTAGAACCAATAGGAAGCCCGAGGTATGTAAACAGAAAATATCCCAAAGCACATCCTGAATTATTAGCCATGAGGGAAACGTCTTCATCCGAAACACGTATGCCATAAATGTTGGATTTATGAATGTTGATTCTATGGCCTGAGGCTAAATAGAAAACTTGAAGAACTCGAATAATATTATCCAAAACATTGGTACTCCATTCAGTAGTAATGACCACATCATCCGCATAGAAGAGATGCAAAATAGTGATTTCAGGAGAACCAAATTTAGCACCACAAATAAGGCCCGAGTTAACTGCATTTGAGAGGTCACAATGAAGGCCTTCCATAACGAGGATTAATAAGAAATAAGATAGAGGGTCTCCTTGCCTAAGCTCATGCTTAATAGAGAATTCAGAAGTGGCGCTGCCATTGACCAAAATCGATGCCCGGGCCGAATTTAAACATGCTCTAATCCAAGTACACCATTTAGAGCCAATACTAATATTAAGAATAATGAAGTCTGAATATTTCCAACTTACCGAGTCAAAATCTTTCTCAAAATCAACTTTGAAAATTAACAATCTTTTATTCTTTTTTTTGAACCAATCTATAATCTCACTAAGGATGAGCGGACCGTCAAGAATTTGTTGACCCGATATAAAGGTTGATTGTTCTTGGTTAATAATCTTGTCAATCACTTTTGCTAGCCGATTAGCTAAAACTTTAGCAATGATTTTATAATGGATTCCGATGAGAGAAATAGGATGATAATCAGTAATGAAAATGGGATTACTAACCTTTGGGATGAGGGTGTGATGAATTAGAACCTTGTGGCAACGAACCAGAAACAAAGAATGTATTGACATACTTAAGGATGTCCAGCTTAATATCCTCCCAATATTTCTTCATGAAAGCAAAAGTAAAACCATCGGGACCTGGAGCTTTATCGCTACTACAATCCCAAACCGCATTCTTAATTTCGTCTAAGGAGACATCGATCTCAAGATTGTCACGATCAAAACAACTCAAGGTAGAAGAATGAGTAATCTAAGGAAAAACTACATTTGAGTCATGAATGTCAAACTTATCTTTGAAGAAATTAAGGAAAGCATGTTTAATTTGTTAGGGATCCGAGATCCAAATGCCATCTTGCATAATACTGTGTATCAATTAGCCTCTCCTCTTTTGTTTTATCAGCCCATGGAAAAATTTGGAATTCTCATCACCTTCAATATCTCATTTGACACAAGCCTTTTGAAATAAATCAAAAGACTCAAAATTATCCAATTTATCTACTTCTTGAAGAAGCTTAATGGTGATTTATTAAACCCTAGCTCATAGAGACTTTACCCACTTACC
>BQNB010178310.1:0-12883 GCA_026074375.1 Tanacetum coccineum
TTTGTAGTGATTAACTAATTCAGTTAAGATTTTAAAGGCTTAACTGAATAAAAGCTAGCTTTAGAAGTAATTAAGAGTTTATGAGAGCTTATTAGCTGATTTAGAATTCAATTAAACCATAATTGCATAAGAGAAAAACAACATGAATTAAACACGACTTTAAATCAAACAAATTTTTATTACTATTCAAATGTTTACAATGCTTTAAAAAGAAAAGTTACATGAAAAATAAGATATAAGCTACTAAAACGCTACTAAATTACTAAAGCTAAAGCTAAAATCCTACATATCTCATGTGTGTGATCCAAGCCTCTATTTATAGAGGGTAAGGGAACCTTCTAGGCCAAGGAGGAGCGTCCCATTCTTCAATCTCGACCCTCTAATCATAACCACCTCATAATCATCATCTTTTGAGCCGTTGGATCACTTATACGCATCATTAGCCAATGGGAGGGTGTGGGATTGCTAGCGTGGCTATAAAGGGTGTCAGAGGTGTTAGGAGTTGCCCTTCTAGAAGGTGTAGGAGCGTGTGTGGAGTGAATGAATTTTAACCCTGTGTTCGTTACTCTATGTGTAAAAATTGAGGGAGGGAATGTACACGATGTACAGTAATTTTGACTTATAATCTTTGACCCTGAGTTGGATTTGTTGACTTGGACTTATAAATCAGGTATTGGGCTTGGACTTTAGTTATTCTTTGGGCCAGGAAATAGATAATGAATTTGGACTTGGATATTTATTTATAAATGGACTTAGGCTATAAGGTTTATAGTTACAATTTTAATGGGCTGACCCGACCCATTAAATGGGTACGGGTTGGCCTATTTAAAGATGTAAATGCCTTCGGCTTCGATATCTCGTACTCTTCCAATCTCGTGCTTGGTTTTGTCTTTTTTGGCTCGTTTTGTTCTTTTGTGATAAATCCATACCTGCAAGACACAATTCACAATACAAACAAACACAATGCATTTTTATATATTTTTAGTCATTATTGATCTTTTTATCTCGTTTTATTAGGTAAAAGGTATGTGGATTTAAGCACATACCAAAATCCCCCATACTAAGCTGTTGCCGTGTCCTCACGCAATGTCATAAATACACACTTAGAAAACCAAAAATTTCAACTCCCTTAGACTAATTACCTCGAAAAGTAGCTAAGTGTTCATCTAAGGGGATTAAGAAATCACTAGTTTTGAAAAGCTCCCCGTTTTACCATTTTTATACATTTATTATTATTATTATTTCATACCATAACTTCATGGAACAAGAAGCACTAAAAGGATAAATACATCGTCCTTGATTTTTCACCCGCCCCAAACCAAGCTTAAAAACAAAATCATTGTTAAATACAAGTTAAAATTCTAACACCACTCAAAAATGTTAATTGTGAATGCATAGCTACTTTTTGCTCCTTTATTCCTAAATCCTCTAAAGAATTCATTATTATTATTGGTGATAAATAAATTAAATTATTATTCATATAAAGTAAGCCCGGTTTAGACCATAATTAGTTTGAAATCCTTTCCTAAAGAGACAATTTGGTGAGAATAAGGTCCACATTAAGGTTCTAATTTCGCATAATTTATGGGTTATCCTTTTTATTTCATCCGAAACAACTCAACTACGAGTCAAGAGATGGAGGCTTTATTTAGATAACCACGAAGTCGAAATTTGGCTTTATTATTATTATTATTATTGCAACATTATTAAACCTCGGTCCTTTAAACAACTGCCACATCGGTATGCGAGCCGACCATGGTCCATGAGTCTTATTTCGACCTGGTGATCCTCGACCTTTTTGAAGGCTGCAACATCGGTTGTGAACCGGTAAGATGCAACAAACTTTTACCAGTCTCGAATTATTACTATGTGCCTTATTTAGAAGACTGCCACATCGGTTGTGAGTCGGCAAGAGGCAATAAACTTTTATCAGCCCACAGTTATTATTATTATTATTATTACCTCCACCCTTTAAACGACTACCACATCGGTTGTGAGCCGGCAAGAGGTAGTGGTCTTATTTCGGCTTTGGTTTATTACATAACTATTATTATTATAGCCAAATTTTAAGTCCTGTGGTCTTTTAATACCTAAACAACGGTAGTGAGCCGTTAGGAATCGGTAGCCTATTTCCCCACAACACTGACAAAACCTCGATGTGTACCTTACTTTCACCAGAAGGAATCTTTACGAAGTGATCTAAACTAAGAATCACAAAAACCAAATCAACTTTATTTATTCAACAATAATATAACGTTTATTAAGCTGATGGGAGCAGAAAGCCACAATTAACCTCTATGAGCCTTAAAGAGTTCCAACTACTCTACGCTTAGCATCTAACTTATATTAAACTCTATCATTTCTTGTTCTTTGCAAATTTAAAATCTTTACTAAAAAGATCCGCGAATGCTTAGTCAAATAAAACAAGCTTTGCATATTTAAAGTCTATCATGGAAACTTGCAAACTCTTGGCTTTTTCAAGCTAGAATTCGCGTTTTAAAGCTTCTTGTATAAAAGACTAGCAAAAGCTTAAATTTATATAAGTTAAAGGGCAAGCTAGAGCGCAACATGCTCAATCAAGTCAAAATTTATTCCTTAAAAAGGCAAAACTACGGTCTAAACACTTATTTTATTTTTGAAATTTTTTAATTTTGGCATATTTTGGCTATTTTTGGTGGCAAAATGGGGTTACGTGAAGATAAGGCAAATGCAAGTAAGATCAAATCGAAAGATCCCCCCATACTAGAACTACATATTGTCCTCAATGTGAGACTGTCACCCCATACTAATTTCAAGGCATAATCCAAATATTAAGGGGTCTCTACACAAATCTAAAGCCGTTTATTAATTATGCTAATAAATAAACGTTAATCAACAAGATCTAGGATATCGGATTCCCATATATAAGCATGCAAAGGATTGAAGATCGAGTGAACGATGGACAAAACCACGAGCACGAGAGTCTTCATAATCCAGGCAATCCTGGACATAAAACACAAAACACAAAACACGAGAAAGGAAGAGGCGAGCCTCTTCTCATCACACTTATTAATAAATATTATATTAATATACTACTACTAGGGATAAGCATGGGTTGCCACCCACGAAGCGCTTGTTTTTATGCGAGTCTCTAGCTTGACTCTCCCCATATCATTGTGATATTAGGGACGAAACAAGTGGAAGAGCAAACTTCCATAAGATATTCATATGCCACCGGCTCTAAAGAAGAAAAATGAAAAGCGTAGTTGCCAGGGTCAAAAATGAAATCCTCACTCCTGGGGGAGAGAGGAAGAGAAGAATTCACTAGATAAGTGAAAATTAGGAAGGGAAAAATTCGGTGATAAAACATCTGTGAAGGAAAGCATAATGGCGATCATACAAAGGGGCAAGCTCACATATGTAGGGAGAAAAATTTCTCATGAATCCGGGTCCAAAAACTTTTTGACCCTAATCTTTAAATCATTAATATCACTGTAAACTCTTTGGGGTCATGATCAAAGAACACCTATGAACGGTGATTAAAGCAAACTCTCAAGATAGATTTTTATCTCCATCCGAAATCATGATATCCGTCTAAAAAATCGTAGGATATTAATCAGTATCGATCTCATCAATATCGCCTCCCGGGTCAAAAATTTTATCCTTGGTCATCAAATCATTAATTAGAGCATCATACAAAATCTTCTTCCATTCATTCGTTTTAGATTCCAAATCAAATAAATCGTCATTCTCTTAGAGAGGCGGTTCATCGGTGAACCCCTCAAGAATGGAAACTACGCTTATCTTAGGAGTAAACGAATCACGGTGAAGTAGAAACTCAATCTCATCAACGTCGCCACTTGGGTTGAAACATTCATCCTCATTAAAATCAAAAAGAGGTTGTGAGATGTGACAGCAAAGCCGATCATCAAGGTTAGAACATAAAGAGTCCTTACTCTCGATGTTCTCTAACACCTCATCAAAAAGAGGATTTACGTCACTAGAGATGAATTCGTCATCGAATTCGAAAAGAGGATTCGAGTAAATTTTAACATTATCTTCCTGAACGTCCTCATCGGATAGTGACTCATCATCACTAGAGGTAAAATCATCAATTGAATCAAAAAGAGGGTTAGAGAAAGTCACAAATTTTTCCTCATAAACGTTAATGGGAGAGAAATCATCACACGAAGGTAATGTGTAACTAATCAACTATCACACTCGGATGTATCTTTAGCATCACATAGGACTTGAAACAAGGTCCTCACACTAGACTTTATGAATTGTCCGGATTCCTTTTTCAGGGAAATAGTGGCTAAGATCCTCATTTCCCATGATAAGGAGTCCCTAGGCTCTTAAAAGGAATGTGTTTGCAATAGCAAAGGTATCTCGAGAATCCAATTTCATTCAAAGGGAATAGTTACTCTTCTAGTAATCAATAGTCATCATCGTCATCTTACGCAAAAAGATTTAAAACGTTTGCGAAGGGATAAGTACTAAGATTAGCCCCTACTCTAGACGCTGAAAGATCTTTGTTTTATTAATATCAATAACTAATTTCCACTGATTTACTTTAAGCTAGCAATCGATTTATTCACATTCCTGCATAAAAGATTATCTATTCTTCTCATTACGATTATATCTTTAATTGTAAGTCATTACTTAAACTTAACATTTCATATAAATACTGCCGGCTTTAGATCCTCCTTATCTTGGATACTCATTTTTGGGTAGGTGATTTGATCGATCATTAGCAGCATGTTCTAGTAACATTTCACCAAGTAATTGGATAAAGTTTATACCAGACTCAATCATTTTTATCCCATTCTTTCTGTGCCATCATGATCCTCTACTAATAAAGGTCTTCTTGAGTATTTAGTGGTATACTGAGGCGGATTGGTTTAGTCAAAACCAATAAAATAGTTAGAATTATGCTTAAAGTGGTTTTGATTCATCAGTTGACATTGAAGACTTTCATGAGGACCCCCATATTTTTTACAGCAAATATATTGTTGTGAAAAACTCGGTGAATTTTGTGGATAATAATTATCACTAAAGTTTTGATTGTAGCTCGGTTCCTGCTCATAGACAAGCGGAAACCGAGGTGGACAATCATAACCATAATGAGAATCGTTCCCACATAACTCACACAAGTATGATTCGTACTAGGGTTGTGGAGGGTGGGTGAAAACATGTGGAAGATCATTGAAAGAAGTCGGATTTGAATCATTAACGAATGAATTTCCAGCTTCAGAATTGCAAAATGAACAAAATCCTTCTCCAAGATAATATCCACACCTCACACATGTACACCGTTGACAACGTACACCATCTTCTAACGGATCTTTACAATGAAAACAATGAAATTGGTTGAACGAAGATGTTTAGGGTTGTGAAGGTGGGTTAGAAATATCAGTAGTTTGATTATAAGAATTTGGATTAGAGTCATAGACGGGCTCATCTTCGAAACTCACATTGGTACAATGCCGACAATTTTCACCGTTAAACAGACCTCCACACCACGAGCATCTTGAAAATCAAGACATTTTGAAGAATTATCGGATAAGAAGGTTAAGAGAATAAGAATTAAACGAACAAGAGGATAAAGTAGATCTATTATATAGTATTTTTCAAATTAAACAAACATAAGAATAATTAAAAATTAAGAAAAATATTTTTGGTAACCGAAAGTCAATAGTGTACGGTAGCTCTCCCATATTCTTGAACCTTGTCATCTTTCTTTGCATAAGAACTATTCTTATCCCAAACATAAACCTTGGTAGTCGGATTAAAAACTTTTGAAGTCACTATGGAGTTCATGATAGTGTCTAGATTATCTATTTCATCTTCATCGATAACATCGCCAATCTGAAAACGAGTCAGAGTATTACCACTATTCAATCCATTTGCCTTGTGATCAGGTTGTTGTTCCCCTTGAACAACATTCTGTTTTTTCCGCTCCCATGCACTTTCCTCCTTTGCTTTCACATCTTTTCTTTCCTCTTTCACTTTTACATCTCTTATTTCAGTTACATTCGGGTCACTTGATGTTCGTCTAAATACGTTATCAAACAAACAACCCTCAAATGTATATAATATAATAAAATACATATACGTAAGCAAAATATCATACGAATTATTCTTAGGAAAGAATAATAAGTAATCAACACGGGTATCGTTCTCCCTAGTGAGAGGTGAATGGAAATTTACGTTATGTCGGGAATCGAGCTTGAATGTCATAAAAGATTTAATTTTGGATTCTATTTTTACTAATGAAAACGTAAAAACAAATAAAGGCAAGCTAACAGATTAAGCAATTAAGGAATTTAACGTAAAAAACGATAACGAGAATTAAAAACGCGACTAATTAAGCAAATAACATAAATTTAAATCCTAAAAATGCAAAATGCTAAATTTTAAAGTTAAATGTACTAAAATAATTTAAAAAAAAAGAAATTATATTTTTTTGTAACTTTTTTATATTTTTAAACAATTAAAAATACTTTTAATCTAGAAAATTAATAAAAATAACTAAACTATTTTATAAAAATCCAAGAAAATTACTAAAAGTACTTTAAACTATACTGAGGCAAGAAAAATAAAACTGGAAAATAAGCTAAAATGAATAAGCTGTAAATAAGCTAAAAAAATAAATAAGCAATTTCAGGAAACAAAGTATAAAAGGATAAAGGAATGGAGTTATAACAAAAAAGACCCAAGGGCGCAGTTGGTTGTGGTGTGTGTTAAAAGTGTTGGGAGTTAAGGTAGTGGTCTCGGGTTCGAAACCTGAGACTTCCCTATACTCCCAACATTTTTATTTTGCACTTTTGATTTTTGAAAAATCTTTTAAACATGAAAATAAGCAACTTTTGTGAAATGACTTTTTCTAAAAACCTTAAATAAGCACAGAAATAAGCAATGAAAAGCTCAGAAAAGCCTACCCCCTTATGTTTGTTATTTAAAAAAAAGAAACTATTATTAAAAAAAAAAAAAGTTGAATTTTTACTAGATTTATTTTTTTTTATTTTTGTACCTATAAAAAAAAAAAAAAACTCTTTTATTAATTTTTTTAAAAAAAAATTAAAAATAAATCTTTTAAAATAATAAAAAATTTTTATAAAAAAAAAAATAAAAAGCCTTCAACTTGACTATCTAAATAACTAAAACTTGCTTAGCTTTTTGGACTTAATAAGCTAAAGGAAACCAGATAAGCTAAAAACAGACCAACCTTTAGACCTAATGAGCTTAAATGACTTCAAATAAGCAACTAAATTAAGCTAAAAAAAGGTATCTTAAAAGACTCTTTCCTTATTTCTTCATTTACTCCCCTCTTTTTTTTTTCCTCTGTCCTATTCCGATTGTTACTTTTGTTGTTGATAGAGAGGATGAGTTCTTTTTTTTTTTTTTTATCGTTAGCTTAATTTTTACGTTGCTTCTATTTGAAGTCATTCTAAGCTCATTAGGCTAAAGTGTTTTGGTGCTGTTTTAGCTTATCTGGTTCTTTAGTTATTAAGTCCAAAAGCTATAGCAAGTTGTGTGTGTGAGTTTATTGTGTCAAGTGAGCTTTTTAGTCTTTTATCATGATGCGATTTTCATTGTTATTTCTGTGCTTATGTTAAGGTTTGTTTCGAAAAAGTCTATATTCACAAGAAGTTGCTGTAATTTTTCCAATGTTTTAAAAGCTTTTTTCATAAAAATTAATAATGTTCGAGAAAATGGTGCCAAAATAAGTATAATGTGTTGTTGGGGTGTGTAATGGAGGAAGTCTGAGGTTTCGAAACCGAGACCTCTTTACCTTCACTTCCCTAGATCACTTTTTATAAAATAGACTCACATCAAACCAACAACCAACTGCGCCTCTTGGGTCTTTTTTGTGTTAATATCCCCTTTTCCTGTTATTCTTTTATTACTTTGTTTCCTGAAATTTGTTTATTTAGTTTTTAGCTTGTATTTTTCAGACATTATAGTGTTTAGCTTATTTTACCGAGTTTTATTTTTCTTGCCTTAGTATGTAGTTTAAAGTACTTTGTACTAATTTTCTTAGATGGCCTTAGTAATAGTTTAAAGTACTTTTAGTAATTTTCTTGGATTTTTATAAAATAGTTTAGTTATTTTTATTAATTTTCTAGATTAAAAGTGTTTTTAATTGTTTAAAAATATAAAAAAGTTACAAAAAAATATAATTTCTTTTTAAAAAATTATTTTAGTACATTTAAGTTTAAAATTTAGCATTTTGCATTTTTAGGATTTAAATTTGTGTTATTTGCTTAATTAGTCGCGTTTTTAATTCTCGTTATCGTTTTTTTACGTTAAATTCCTTAATTGCTTAATCTGTTAGCTTGCCTTTATTTGTTTTTACGTTTTCATTAGTAGAAATAGAATCCAAAATTAAATCTTTTATGACATTCAAGCTCGATTCTCAACATAACCGTAAATTTCCATTCACCTCTCACCGAGAAGAATGATACCCGTGTTGATTACTTATTATTATTTCCTAAGAATAATTCGTATGATACTTTGCTTACGTATATGTATTTTATTGAGGGTTATTTGTTTAATAACGTATTTAGATGAATATCAAAATGGCGCCGCTGCCGGGGAGAGGTGTAGCGATTTTTGCGAGATTGTTTGTATTCGAGCTTTGAAGATCCTTTCCCCGTGAAAGTTTTCGTTTTATTTTACATAAAAATACAAAAATATTTTACACTTCTAATCTTATTTTCTTTTATTTTAATATTAAAAATAATCGTTTGTTAATTGTCGTTTTGGCTCATCTTTAGTTAACAAACTATAAGAGAGATATAAGGAGGGTCGATCCTACGGACTTCGACCTGAAAGGAGAATGTTTTTAAAACGCTTCGCGCTTACCCGCTCCTCCGCTTCTTTGTGCGTTTTCTAAAGAGCTACCGTGCACTATTGACTTTCGGTTACCAAAAATATTTTTCTTAATTATTTCTTATGTTTTATTTGAAAAATCTAAAAATATTCTTCTCTATCCTCTTATTCGATTAATTCTTATTCTCTTAACCTTCTTATCCGATAATTCTTCAAAATGTCTTGGTTTTCGAGGTGCTCATGGTGTGGAAGTTCGTTTAACGGTGGAAATTGTCAGCATTGTATCAATGTGAGTTTCAGAAATAAGCCCGTTTATGACTCTAATCTAAATTCTTATAATCAAACTCCCGATATTTCTAACCCACCTTTACAGCCCCAAACATCTTCGCTCAACCAATTTTATTGTTTTCATTGTAAAGATCCATTAGAAGATGGTGTACGTTGTCAACGGTGTACATGTGTGAGGTGCGGATATTATCTTGGAGATGGATTTTGTTCATTTTGCAATTTTGAAGCTGGAAATTCATTCGTTAATGATTCAAATCCGAATTCTTTCAATGATCCTCCAAACGTTTTCACCTACCCTCCACAGCCCCAGTACGAGACATACTTGTGCGAGTTATGTGGAAATGATTCTCACCATGGTTATGATTGTCCACCACGGTTCCTGCTTGTCTATGAGCAGGAGGCGATAATTATTATCCACAAAATTCACCGAGTTTTCCATAACAATATCTTAATTGTGAAAACTATAGGGGTCCTCATGAAAGTTTTCAATGTCAACCGATAAACCAAAACTATTTTGAGCCTAACTATTCCAGTTTTGACCAACCCTTGTAATATTCCATCAATCATTAGCCTCTGAGTATTCAAGAGGACCTCCAGCAAAAGATGTATGAACTTATTCAAATGATCCAATCATTTTGTGAAAAGTTACTTCAACAAGAGTAGGCGATTCCTGGCGACTACCGATTCCTGACGGCTACCGATTCCTGAAGGCTCGTTACTTCTGGTGAAAGTGAGGTACACATCGAGGTTTTGTCAGTGTTGTGGGGAAATAGGCTACCGATTCCTGACGGCTCATTACCGTTGTCTAGGTAGTTAAAAGACCACAGGACTTGAAATTTGGCTATAATTATAAAAGTTATGTAATAAACCGAAGCCGAAATAAGACCACTACATCTTGCCGGCTCACAACTGATGTGGCAGTCTTTTAAATAAGCCATATAGTAATAATCTGATACTGATAAAAGTTTGCTGCATCTTGCTGGTTCACAACCGATGTTGCAGCCTTCAAAAAGGTCGAGGATCACCGAGGTCGAAATAAGACTCCTGGACCATGGTCAGCTCGCATATAGATGTGGCAGTTGTTTAAAGGGCCGAGGTTTAATAATGTTGCAATAATAATAATAATAAAGTGAAATTTTGACTCTAAGGTTATCTAAATAAAGCCTCCGTCTCTAGACTCGTAGTTGAGTTATTTTGGATGAAATAAAAAGGATAACTCCTAAATCATGCAAAATTAGAACCTTAATGTGGACCTTATTCTCACCATATCGTCTCTTTAGGAAAGGATTTCAAACTAATTATGGTCTAAATCGGGTTTACTTTATATGAATAAGACATTAATCTATCTGTCACCAATAATAAGAATAAAATCTTTAGAGGACTTAGGAATAAGGGAGCGAAAAGTTAAAGTTTTTTTACACTATTAACATTTATGAGTAGTGTTAGCATCTTAACTTGTATTTAACAATGATTTTGTTTTTAAGCTTGGTTTGGGGCGGGTGAAAAATCAAGGACGATGAATTTATTTTTTTTAGTGTTTCTTGTTCCGTGATAGTTATGATATAAATGCATAAATGGGAAAACGTGGGGCTTTTCAAAACTAGTGATTTCTTAATCCCCTTAGATGAACACTTAGCTACTTTTCTAGGTAATTACGGGGGTTGAAATTTTTAGTTTTCTAAGTGTGTATCTATGACATTGCGTGAGGACACGGCAATAGCTTAGTATGGGGGATTTTGGTATGTGATTAAATACACATACCTTTTACCTAATAAAACTAGCTAAAAAGACCAATAATGACCAATAAATACTATAAAATGCATTGTATTTGTTTGTATTGTGAATTGTGTCTTGCATGTAATGGATATTCAATAAAAGGACAAAAACGATGCATAACGGACAAAACCGGGCACGTGAATGGAAAGAATACAAGAAATTAAAGCCGAAGGCGAATTTATCTTGAGTCTTAACAAATTCCAATCCCATTAAACCTTTAACCTAAAAGAAACCATAAAACAATTACATCGTTAGTCCCTAAACACTTACACCGTTAGTCCTTTTTAAATTGCACCGTTAGTCCTTACCTTAATTCTCGCTACCCCATTAATCCTATTATCCCTTCCAGGCCTAAAATAATAACCCAAAACCATTAACCTAGCCCAAGTCAAAGTTTGGGTCAACGCCCCTAATGTATAGTCAAAATTATTATACCCATTTATCTTTTCCCTCCCTCGTTTCACCATGAACGTTTACACAGGGTAAACCAAGATCACCCAATCTACACTCACACGCTCTCACCCCATCCTTCTAGAAGCCTGACACATGACGTATGCAATGACGATTTTAGCATGCCAGGTTGGCAACCAAAAGGCCAATCATTGGCCAATGATGCGTGGAATAATATCAAAGGCTTAGATAAATGGATGAGGAATCAAGGGCTATGATGAATGAAGTGGGGAGCGTCTTGGAGACCTAGAAGATTTACCTCCTCACTATAAATACATGAGTGATCACACAGTGCAAATCATCTAGTGTAGGGTTAGAATATGAGTAGTGTAGATTCGCTTATAGCTTATTGTCATTTATATTGATGTAATTTACTTTTTAAAAGCTTGTAATCACTTTTAGTTTTAATAAAATTCAAATTGCATTTATATTGTGCTTTAAATTGTGTTTTACCGTTAAGAAACTACGTTTTAAATGTGTTTTGATATAAGCTAGTAAGCTTATTTAGCTCTTATGTTACCTAGTAAGTTATTCCTCATTCAGTTAAGCTCTCTAAAGCTTAACTAAGTGAGCTAATCATTTAAAAGTCTTTCAAAACTCCTCAGCTTAACTTGGAAGATAAGCTAGATTAGGATGGGCTTATTGGACCCAACTAGCTTGTTTAAAATAAGCTAGAGCTTGTTGATTAAGCTCTTTTGGGCATTTAGTCCTAGTTTTGAGCATAGGACAAAAGGTACTTTCATTTTTACTCTTTTAAAGTTTCTTTTATGTTTTGCTTATTTTCTGCTTATGTCTTGCTTATTTGTGCTAAATTTGTCTTAATATTGCTTATTAGATCTGTTTAAAAGCTTTTCATAATTTGTTTTTAAGTATTTTTTAGATTTAAATCAAAACAGCCTTAAAAGTCTAAAAACATGCAAAATAGTGTAGCTTATGTCTAAGTGCTTATTTCTCTGAGTTTAATGCTTATTTGTCCTTAATAGACTTAATGCTTAAGCTGTTTTCACTTTTCAAAGGTTTTCCTAATCTGTTTTAGCTTTAAAAGTAGTCTTACATGTTTAAAGGGGTGTTTGGGTTAAGGAATTTTTACATGGTAAATTAATATGTGATTTACTTTTGGCACTCAAACTAGTTTTAATTAGATTTAATTTAGTCTAGATATAAGTTTTAGATAGTTTAAAACAAGTATTGTTTAGTTTTTAGGATCAGTTTATCAACATTTCAAGTCTGTTGTAATAAGGACTGATTCAAAACAGCTTAAATGTTAATTTTCTTTAAAGTATATTGGAGGTGTAGTTTTGGGTGAACAAATGCAGTTAAATTTGCATCAAAGTGAATCTGTTGTGAGTTATTTTCTTTAGAACTTGCCTTTTAACTATTTTAGCTATAACTTAGTCTAGAGTTTGGTAGTTTATTGGTTTATTTCTTAAAAAAGTATTTCATTGCAGGTCATTTGTAGTCAAGTCTTAGCTAAATTTAGGATAATTTTAGTTGAAATTTAGCTTATTGATTCTGTTTTCTAAGTCAAGTTAGTCTTAAAAGTTTTCAATCTTAA
>BQNB010178312.1:0-12883 GCA_026074375.1 Tanacetum coccineum
CACATCTCTCACAATAACACCGGTGACAACAATATTGATCTTCATCCATCCGTATTTTACAGTAAAAACAATGACGATAGTCACGATAGTCGAGTAACGCCAAAAGAATTAAACAATATAGAGGGATAAGAAAAAGAATCAAACGGATAAGAGGATAGAGAAGAATTTTTATAGATTTTTTAAATAATTCATAAGAAAAAGAAATAATAAAAATAAGAAAGAAAAATAGTTTTGGTAACCGAAAGTCAAAAGTGCACGGTAGCTCTCTAGAAAACGCACAAAGAAGCGGAGGAGCGGGTAAGCGCGAAGCTTTTAAAAACCTTCTCCTTTTGAGTCGAAGTTCTTTGGATCGACCCTCCTTATACCTCTCTTATAGTTTGTTAACTAAAGATGAGCCGAAACGACAATTAACAAACGGTTATTTTTAATATTAAAAGAAAATAAAAATAAAAGTGTAAAATATTTTTGTATTTTTATGTTTTTATAATAAAAAGAAAATATTCACAATTGAAAACGATAACTTCACGAGGAAGGGTCTTCAAAAACTAATCTTCAAACGTTAACACGATAATCGCACACACCTCCCCGGCAGCGGCGCCAAAAATTGATTTAAGCAAAATAGGATATATAATATATACCTAAAATACCTAATTATCAATAATAGTATAAGATAAGTATTCCGTGAGGATTCTAGAAGATTACTTTTATCCAAAGTAAAATTCAAAACCTTCCCGAGTCGTATCCCGACGAGGTGCGAATTGAGAATCGGTTAAGTTTGTGATCGCGTGATTTGAATGGTTTTAAAGATCTTGATTTGGTTTCTAATTCTACTAATGAAAACGCATAAAAACATGTAAACGCAAGTAATGATTAAGACAATTAAAAATTAAAGCTAAAAACAATAACGGGAATCCTAAAACGCGACTAAGTAAGCAAGTATATCAAAATTAAGCCCTACAAATGCAAATTTAATTTTTATAAATCCTAAATGACTAAAAATAATTTTAGAAAAAAGAATTATATTTTTTTGACTTTTATTTTATTTATTATGAATTAAAAATACTTTTAGTCTAGAAAATTAATTAAAAATACTAAACTAATTTATAAAAATCTAGAAAAATTCTGAAAAATACTTTGAACAAAACTAAATCTGATAAAAATTAAAACTTCTAAAAACGAGCTTATTAATAAGCTCAGAAAAATCAAATAAACTATTAAAGCTATACTGCTAAAACGTGGTTAAATTTAAAGCAATAGAAACTCTTAACGAATTGTAGTACTTGGCACACTGGTAAAGAGGGTAGGGGATGGTTGAGTGCTGGGTTGAGGTCTCGGGTTCGAGTCCTCCCTGGCACTCCCAACCCTTACTTTTTTATTTTTTTTCATTTTGCAAACTTAAGGTATAAGCTAAAATAAGACTTTTTTGTAAAACAACTTTTTCTAAAACTTATTTTTAAGCTGGGAATAAGCAAATTTAAAAAGCAAAATGGGTAAAAACTGTTTTGGTTTTTTAGATGAAAATGCAGTTTTTAGGCAAGTTTAAGGCTAATTATATAAGACGAAATCTAAGCTAAATCCTAAAAAAATTTAAAACAGATTAAATCTAACATATAGAGACATTAAATCCTAAATCTTAAACCTTAAATCAAACTAAATCTCATCTAAATCTTCAATTGAAAACTAACAGTTAAGCTAAATATGCACCAGCAGAATTAAGTTTGAAAAATAGTTTTTAAACCATGAACATTCAAAACAACTTATAAAACCAACAACTAAAGTACTAATGTAGTGTTTTAAAGCTAGAAACAACAAAATCTATGAACCTAATGCATCTTTTATCCAAAATTACTAAATCAGTATTGAAAAAGCTTTGAAATCAGAAAACTTAAATTCTTAAACTAAAACCTCAAAAACCTTAAAAACTTAAACACACTTTATTAAAACTAAGTAAAACTCATATTTAAACCTTAAGAACCATTAAACTAAGAAGATCAAGGATAAAACAGTTTCAAATAGTTTTTAAAACTGTTAACCCAAACACCCCTTTAAAATCAGATTTTGCAATTTTAAGCTAAAACAGATTAAGAGGTGAATCAAACAAGTTCAAATAAGCATATATAAGACATATTAAACATAATTAAGACAGAAATAAGCACAAATAAGCAGTACAATAAGCAAAATAGAAAATAGCTTGAAAAATGAAATTGAGAACTTACAAATGCCTTTGCTCAAAACAAGGCTATAAACTGCTCTTTAGAGCTTATCTACAAAGCTCTAGCTTGTATAAAACAAGCTAGTATTGTCCCTAAGCTTATCCATTGCTAGCTTATCATCCATATTCAAAAGCTTAGGTAATTTGGGGTGGAATTGAGTAGATTTCTGATGGAACAGTATTAATAAAATCTAAACTGATTTTTAAGTTAACATTGAGGTAAATGAGCTTATGAGAACTTAATAACAACAATAATAGGAAAATTAAGCTTAAAGTAAAACTAGATAAAGTAAAACAGAATTAAAGGAAACTTAAACTTTTATTAAAAAAACTGAAATTACAATATTTAAAAGACAATTACAGAATTAAATGGTACTAAAAATTAAACTAATCTAACCTAATCTCTCCCCTCTTTGGAGAGGATCTCTATGCCCTATTTATAGAAACTGATGAAGAGGAGCGGGGTATGCTTTGTGTTTGTTGTGTGAGGAGGAAAAGAGTGTAGCCCAAACAATCATCTAAGCCCTTGATTTAAACCGCCACTTGCATCTTTTAATCTCAGCCTTTGATTCTTCAAAACTATCACATCACCAATCATTGTTCTCACACGGATTGCCAGCGTGGCATTCTGTGTGTCAGGTTGTCAGTAGGTTTCTAGAAGGACAGGTTAAGTGGGGGTAAAGAGGAGTTTACCCTTTGTTGAGTATCGGGGTAAATGGAATTGGAGGGTGAATAGTAGAATTTCTTAGCGGGAAATTCGATTTCTGTTTTGATGTATTTTATTCTATTTTGACTATTGTTGACCAGGTTTAAGAATGTAACGGGAGTTGGGTTAATTGGTTAATCTGGGACTAACGGTGAAGTGGGGAAAAGGACTGCCAGTGTTAGTCCTCAAGGACTAACGATGCAAACAGTTTAAGGCTTTTAGGTAAAGGTTAATGGGCTTATGTTTTGGACTTTTTGGTTTAATGGACTGATCCGGCCCGTTATCATGGGTACAGTTTGGCCCATTTTTCTCCGATAAGTCCTCGGCTTCGTCTTTTCACGCTCTTTCTATTCCTGTGCTTGGTTTTGTTCTTTTTGCTTCATTTTTCGTCCTTTGTTAAATATCTGTTACCTGCAAGACACAATTCACAATACAAACGAATACAATGCATTTTTCTGTATTTATTGGTCATTATTGGTCTTTTTAGCTTGTTTGATTAGGTAAAAGGTATGTGTATTTAAGCACATACCAATGTGCTAAAGTATCTTCCATTTGGAGAGGATAAGAGTTCAGAGATCTGAACATCTTCAGTTTTGTGAGGTTATCAATGAATTGGTTTTCATTGGTGTGTTTTTTTGTTCAAACTGATCATCATTAATGAGTTTATTAGTTTGAAATAGATGATCATTTTTTAACATTATGATCAATTTGATCATCTTGACCATATTTGTCAGGTGAGATTTTTGCTTTAATAACAGTTGATTTATTCATAAGGTTTTATGAAGAATTCTCAGTTGTTAAAAGCGTTTTAGTGTTCATGCTGTGGAACATTCACCTTCCCTCCCTTTTTTGAAAACTATACCATAACCATAACCTTCATTGGTGTATGTGGAATTATTTTCATACATTCTTTCAAGTCCTGGTACATCCTATATTTGTGCAGGTAATCCTTGATATATGTTTTGAACGACCATTGTTCAAAAGTGATAAAGATTTCCTGATGTTACACTGCACAGAAATAGGATCAGGATGGTTAGTTTTGTTTAGAAACTCACCTTTTAGTGGGAGTCTTTGATCTTAGGGCACTTGATGATTCAGTCTTACTTGCTTTGAAAGACTTAACTTTCTTAGCTTGAAGAGCTTCACTTTTCCTGGACCACTCAATGTTATTATGATTAGATGTGGTATGACATTTCTACCATATGTTTCACAGTTCTTTGTGATATGTTAAGGGTTTCTAGGTTTGATTCCTCTTCTTAGAGAAATAATCATGTTATAACCATGAGTATCATGATCATAGCTTCCACATATTTCACATATGGGATAGTATACACAATCATCAGGTTTATGATCATTATATCCACAATGTATGCAGGAAGGAAAAGGTATTGATGGCCTTGAAGGTCTGGAACTTGAGGAAGATTTACCTTAACCAGTATGATACTGATTTATACTCATGGAAGACATAAATTCGGCATGATCACATGTTCTGTGATTAGTTCTCTTGCACTTTTTACAAAATAAAACTTGATAACAATTCTCAGAGATATGATTGTTTTCTCCACAAAGTTCACAATTCATTTTGAATTGAGTTTTGTATTTGTTTTGAAGTGCATTAAGAGGAACCTGTTGAGTATTTTTGTTTATAAAGTAATATGACTTATTCTTACTAATTTGTAATTTTAGTTCATTAAGTTCTTTCATTACAATAGCCAAAGGATGATCATCTTCCATTTTCACATTCCTTAACTTACCAACAAGGGCTGAATTAGTTTTAAAGCTGAAGAGCTTTTGTTGCCTCTAGCAGAAGCTGAGGATGGTTCATTTATTATGATACCTTTTAAAGTTTTGGCTTTGAATGTGGATTTTGACTTCAAAATTTATTTGATATTCTTTGGTCCAGAACCAGGTTTAGCACCATCCAACTTCTTCAGTGGAGAAAGAGGAGTGCTACAAACTGAAGATTTATCAGCTGAATCATAATTAGTCGATAAAGATTCAGTGACAACAATTGAAGGATCAGTTGTATTTTTTTGAGACTCAACTGAGGGAATCTTAACAGTATCATGATTTGATAGAGTAGAGTTTTTAGCTTCAGATAACCTAGGTTTATTACTATCAGTAATAGATACATTATCTGTTGAAGGCTTTACAAATATCAGGTCTTTTGGCCCAGAACTAAAGGTATCTTCAACGAGTTGGTCAATTCCTAGAATTTTCTTCTTTTGAGTGGGAATTTATTTACTGATACACTAATTTAATTTATTAGAACTATTTAGCTATGCTTCTATAATAGAAGTTAGCTCTTTCAGTTCATTTCTTAAGTTTTAATTCTCTTTGAGAACCTTAGTGTTTACATGCTGCATGGTAAGAAGATCAAGCTTTGCTTGTTTTAATACCAAAACATGTTCTTTGCATGTATTTAGTTCTTAAACAAGATTTCTATGTTTTGACATAAGATTGTTTCTTTGTTCTTCAACATAGTTTAGATCAATACACAGATAATCTAAAAAGGATTTTCTATCATCATTATCTTCCATTTCAAGAAGAGTGTGTACCTTTTTCATAGAGATCTTAATCTATTCACCATTTCTGGAATTTTCTTTGCCAACAAAAACTCTTTCTTCATCAGCAAGAGCCATAAGAGCTTTAACTTCAGTTAGTTCATTGTCATCAGATGACACTTCTTCTTCATCCTAATCATACGTTTCAACAGTTAGGCCTTTGTTTTTGCTTGAGGACGAACTGGGAGCTGAGGCACTAGAACTAAGGAGGGCAAGTTTAGCTTTGACTTTCTTGTACTTGGCTTCAAAGTATTTGGTATGCCTCGGTTTAGGTTTGTGCTCAGATGAATGGAGAAGTTTTGGTTAAAAAAGTGACTGATATGAAGGAACTGATGTCTTTGACCAATAGTCTCTTGCAAAATGACCCTTCTTGCCACATTTGTGGCATTCAGTTTGGTCAGTTGCTTTCTAAACCTTTGAGTACCCTTTTTGAAGAACCTTTTAGATTTGGCTAAAAGAGCCCTTGCTTGGTATTCTTCTTCAAGGTTATTCATGTACTCTTAATTGCTTCTTGTATCTTCTTCATCATCAGGACTATCTTAAAAGTCTTGGACAATAGAGATAGAGAAGAAAGCAGTTGATAGTGGAGTTTCAGGGACAAGAGTTTTCTCTTTGTTAGTATCATAAATATTGTTTATAAGGTTTTCTTCATATTTTAGTTTACCAAATAGAGAAGGAAGCTCAGATTCTTTCACATGATTTGTGTTTCTAAGACTTTGGCAGAAAGCTATCCACTTCTTTGGTAACCCTTTTATAAAACCAGTATTTATCTCAAGCTTTGAAAGTTTAATGCCATCATTTACAAATTCATTCATCAAAGCTTTATACCTGGTGAAAGTTTATGTTAGAGATTAACCTTCTTTGAATTTAAAGGTGTTATAGCATAACTTCAGGTCCATAACCCTAGTTTCTTTCATATCAGAGGGCCCCTCATGATATAGTATCAGGTCATCCTAAGTAGATTTTGTAGTTAAGCAGTTTATGACAGAGTTCATTTGGTCACCTAGAAGCATAGACATAATGAGACTCTTGAGTCGTTGATCTAAGTTAGCAGCTTTTCTCTCCTCAAGTGTCGATTGTGTCTCTGGCTTCCTTTGACCAGTTGCCATAGGGATATAAGGACCGTTTGAAATGATGTTTTCAAATTGGGGTTTAATACCAATGATATGGCACATGAACCTCTTTTTCCAATTGGTGAAATTTTCCACCTCTAGTATAGGAGCGGCATTTAGCTGGCCACCCCTATATTCAAGAGTCTGTGGTACCTCTACCACTGCCATTTAAGATGGATCTTGATTTTAAAAATCTTTGAGCCTTTTATAAACCTTTTTTATGAGATTTTATAAACCAGAAGGCTTTGATACCACTTGTTGGTCCTTTGGAATCTGATATAAGGTTTATCAAATTAAACTAATCAAATTTCATGGAAACGAAGTGAGTTTTAAACAAATATACATGAGCAGTATAAAGATCAAGTTTAAAACATACAAAGGTAACTTTTTAATGTATAGGTTCTTATTAGAATCAAATAAAGAATCTATGACATACCTTGCTTGCAGAATAGCAAGGTGGTTGAATGATAATTGGGATTTTATCTCATTCGGACTTATTCTCTAACTAAAGTTATGAGAATTAAGAAAACAAACTATTCGACTAGAACTAAAGCTTCATCTTCAGCAGTTTCTATTCAGTTTATTTAAGAGATAAATGAACTCTTCAATGTGTATAACATTAATTGGAAGAGACAACATTTACTTTGGGAATCCATTTCCTTTTATAGGCAAAGGGATTAGGGTTTACAAGTTAACCTAGTACGCGTGTCATGCATCCAATGGGTGGTTGAGATACCATTTAATGCAGACGTGCTCTAAAGTACCAGGTATAGTCCTTTAAGGAAAAGTTGTTGTACTTCTATACCAACTTTAGAAGTAGTCTTTTCCAAGGAGATTGCTTTATTCCTTTTGACATAAAGCAATCTTTTTCTTGCCTTGTAAACCTTCTAGAAGTGAAACAACATGTTTCAACTTCTGTTAAGGAGATAGACTACGCTCAGCTTGAAATTGTCAACCAAGCTAAACTGAAGCTCTTTCCAAGGGCCTTCTTTAGTTTTTGTACCGCTGCATAAACTGAAGTAAAGATACTTCCCAATATTCGAAGGACCTGAAGAGCTGACACTGAAGAAGCTTCAGTGACTCAAACTGAAAGACTTCAGCTTGAGTAATACTTAGGGGATTTTATGTTTAAATCTACTGAAAGACTGAAGGGCTCAGGAACTGAACCCAACATTCATACTTGTACCTTTTTTATTCATTTGAGATTCAGAAAAGTTTTCTTTTAACTATGCTCTTAACTTGTTGTTTTCAGAAATCTGATCATTCAGTTTTTGTTACAAAGAGTCTGTTTGAAGTTTAGTTTTAGCTCGTGTCAGCTTGATTAAATCATAAAGGTTTTTGTAAACTAACTTAAGGTGTTCTCTTTCTTTAAGAAGGGAGGAAACCAGAAAAGCTAGTGACACATTTTCATCCTCTATTTTTTGAATCCTATAATCAAGATTAAGTGATTCACACTAAGTCACATGACTTTTTCCTTTCAATTGAGCTAACTGGTTTTTCAACTCATTAACTACAAAGGATTGTCTTGCAATTGAGCTTTCAGATCATTTATCTCGAAATATTTGCTATTTATCAACGAAGCATCGTGTGTTTTCAAAGATTGATCACAAATCATTTTCTCCTTGTTATGTTGCAAAGATAGTTCAAGAGCAATATTGTATTCCTTAATTTTTGCAAAATGGTGTTTTAGCTCACTAAATGACTTCTTTGTTTCTTGTTGTTCCAAAAGCACATTGTCAAGACTTGTACATTTTTCCACAATTATCAACTCTATTCAACGAACGCAAGTAAGTGCACATAATATCACAAGAGATATTTTCTTTCAAGAGTCGGTCGTTGTTGATTAAGAGTTGTTTCTTTTCAATTTCAAAACATTTCTTTTCCACAGAATATTAATCAACTTCGTCTTCCATTTGTTTGAAAATATCTTTCATTTCTTGAACCTCGTTGTAAAGATTATTTTCAAAAACTTTAAAAGTTTCTTTAAGATTTTCTAAAAATGGTATGACATCTTTTGTAAAAGCCCCTTTAATATCTGATTGCTCCCAACTACCAATCTCATGCGGAGATAAAGTAGTTCTCTTTTTAATGCAGTCATCAAACTTGTAGAGAAGTTCTCATGCTTTTTGAATATTTTGAAGTCATGGGAGTTTTTTAGGAAAAACTTTTGTGGATTTTGAAACGCTTTCAAAAAGACTTAGTGTAGAAGACCAATACAGTTGTTCGACAGACAATTGTTTTTGTGGAACAAAGTACTCGTAAAGATTGTTGAGTTTGGAGTAATCAATCGGTTTAGCATTGATAACGCCCAAATTATACATGTTTTCGGTGGCGTTATTCGTATATATTTAATCATTTTTCATGAACTTTTGATACTTAAAAGCATGAATTTCTTGCAGGTTCACTTGAAGACATCCTGAGGATAAACACAACAAAGATCGCGTATTTATATGCTAAAGAACACAACATACAAGAAAAAGATAAAGTTCAAGTTCAAAAGCGCAAATGTGCGCCGCACTTATACTTTGTGCGCCGCACTTCTCCTCAAGTCAATGAAATAAAGAGTCAAAAATCAGCATTAACTACACAAGTACGCCGCACTTACAACTTTGTGCGCCACACCTCCTATCTGATTATGAAGAATTAATGAAGACTTAAATGTTGTTGCATTAACACCCTAAGTACGCCGCACATATTCTCTTGTGCACCGCACTTCTTTAATAAACATTTATTACCCTCGCATTTAATCACCAAGTACGCCGCACTTACTACTATGTGCGTCGCACTTTCACCCCTTACTTAGCCTATAAATAGGGGACGAATTTCACATATTTCAATCATCTCTCATCCCACTAATCTATCTCACAATCATTCCTTCTTCATCATACACACATCATTATCCTCATAAGCCCTTTCCAAAACATTTACCAAGCATAAACACCATACCCTTTTGGAGAATCAAGATCAAACAACCAAGAACGAAGAAGATCATCATACTAGTTTAGTAAGATAATGAAGTTTATTATTGAATCAAGCGATGTTATGAACCACTTAGCCTTGAGAGGCTAAATCTCTCATGACTACTCGGTGATGTTATAATAATGAATAAGTGTTTGGTATGATCGTGATCTCTTTAATCTCAAGCTTATGTTGCAATCGTGTTATATTATATCTTATCGGTTTTTGCTTATCAACTTAGATTATATAATCATATCGGTATAGGTCAAAAGACCCGTTATGATCTATATAGTTTTAAGGATTTGTCTATGATCTTTATCGTCTGTGTCAAGAAATCCACTTTCGTAAACTGGTAAACAAAATAAGCTTTGATATAATAAGTAACTTAACTATTTGAGTGACACATTTGGTCTAGTCTACTAAATATAAGTCTTGAGTTAATCAAGTTAATTTGTGAAAACGTTTTCTAACGAGAAATCCTTTTTGTAAGTTAAAGGTTTCATTTTCAAGATCATTCCCAACACTTATGAATTATTTTCAACTATCTAAGTAGTCATCTTTATATTAATTGGTAAAACAAAAAGTTATTTTCAAAGTTAAAGTTTATTTTCTTTCTGATTATTTAAACACTACTTAAATCCCTATGGACGACCTGGTCTTACCTAAAAAGATTCTACTACATACGTGGGTTATACTTTTACCCGTGTGTTTCCCTATAATAAAATTGGTATTTTCAGTCATTATAAATTTAAAACTTTTGAAACACATCAAAGTTTTAGGCACCACTGCCAGGGATTTTTAAGTTGTTCTGTTGTTGTCAACTCTGGAAATTACTTTATATCCCCCGTCTTTTTCAATAAAAATCGGACGTACAGGTTTTTATGGCAAATGGACCAAACATTTTCTCTCTTTGATGCATTACACGTGCTTCCCAATCTGAACTTGTTGAACTTTACCTGAACCGAAACGCATCTAAATCGAGATTTCAGTCAACGAAACAGGAGAGTTCTCATACGATCAAAGAAACATTCGCACCCACAGATACACCCGAGAATTTTCTACCCGCCAATTCTTAACATCAATTACTTTCGTCACTTTCTTGATATTCTTTGAAATTACGATCCAATGGATGATGAACCCATGTGGGCTGCCGATCGTGTTGTCGCTCTGACTCCCGGTTCTGCAATCACTATTCCTGAAACCACAAACGAGTTTGCCATTAAAGGTAACCACTTGACTCTCGTCAAAGGAAACCAATTTGATGGTAGAAACCAAACCGATCCTCATAAACACATTCATGAGTTCCTCGGAATCTGCGATATGTTTAAATACAGAGATACCGAAAATGAAGTTGTCCGCCTAATGATGTTTCCCCTATCACTCACTAGAGAAGCAAAAACATGGCTGAACGAACTTAACAAAGGAACTATTGAAACGTGGGATGAACTTCGAACTGCTTTTATTGGCCGATTCTTTCCCTGGCTCTTTTCGACCGACTCCTCGGAGAAATTCATGCCTTTTCTCAACATGAAAACGAATCTCTGGCCAATGCTTGGCTTCGTATGAAAGAAATGCTCTGAAACTGCCATGGTCATAACCTTTCTAAAGGTAATATTATCAAAATCTTCTATCATGGTCTTAGCGAAATAACCCAAGAAGTTTTGAATGCCGCAGTTGGTGGTATTTTCCTCTATAAAACACCAAATCAAGCTTATCAGCTTCTCGTAGATAAAGTCTTACTCAAGCTCGATTGGGCTAAAAATCAAAAGACCAAAACGCCTCTCAAGAAAACTGTTGCTTTCCCCGATGAAGGTAGCAGTAATACCGACACTAACAAAATTATGGCCCGAATGGATGCCATGACCATGAAAATGGATGCTCGGTACAAAGAACTATAATCTCGTGCTAAACAATCAACTCCCGGTCTTAACGAAGATAACATACCTATGTCCAGTGAAGAAGAAGCCAAATTCATGCAAAACCTTCCCCCCTGTAAAGATTCGTTTTATATAAATGATTACCGCTGACGAGGGCTCGAGGAAAATCGCGATAATTGACGTTCAAAACGAACAGATGATTATAACCAAGGACACCTACGACTAACACGATGACAAACCATTACGATCTTTCAAAAAAAACAATTCAAAGATTTCATGAAATCTCATCAATCAACCAACGCTTTTGTCAAAGAAACATTCATGGACCTCAAAACTCAACTCGAAACAGTAGCCAAAAATCATCAAGCTTCAATCCAGAATCTTGAAACTAAGTTCGACAGACTTGCTGACAAGCAATCTAGATGACCTTCTGGATCTCTTCCAAGCAACACTCAACCAAACCCATGAGGTAGCAACTCTAAAGCTTACTAACCATCGCAAACTCGTAATGAGCATGTGAATGCCGTTTTCACAAGAAGTGGCAAATCCTATAATCCACCAAATAACTCGGATGATGAACAAAACAAAACCAAAAACTATATCAACTTCGATAGCGATGATGAAGACGATGAACCTACACCACAACCAAAGACTAAAATCCCAAAAGAAACACCGTTACCCAAACCATACAAACCAAAAATCCTGTATCCTCAACGCCTAAGAAAAGAAAATGTGGAAGCCTAATACGGAAAATTCCTCGACATGATCTGAGCCATCCGAATCAACGTACCTCTTGTCGATGTTTTATTCGGAATGCCTAATTATGGAAAATTTCTCAAAGAACTCATAAGCAACAAGCATAAATTCAAAAAAAAATTACCGCTTTTCTTAGCGATGAAAGTTCAGTAATGATCCAAAATAAAGTTCCACCAAAACTCAGAGACCCAGGAAGTTTCCTTATTCCATGTAATTTTAACAAAACCTTCTCTTGTGCTTTAGCCGACTTAGGTGCTAGCATTAACTTTATGCCGTATTCCTTATATGCAAAACCATCTCTCGAAACTCTTAAACCTACCAAAATGAGCGTAAGATTAGCCGACAGATCATTCTAATACCCTGTTGGAATAGCTAAAAATATGCTCGTTGAAGTTGGTAAATTCACTTTTCCTGCCGACCCTTTCTTCACACAACTGATGCAGTTATTTGAGTTAAACATAAACAACTTAATCTCAGAGTTGGGACTAAACGAATGATCTTTAATATCGACTCTGCAATGAAACACTCTTACTCAAATGATGATACTTGTTTTAGTATTGATGTTATTGATGAGATTTTAGAAGAAGATTTCGACGCTCTTCTAGATGAAGGAAGCAAAATCCTCCATTCCATCGAATGAACCCTTCTCGAAGAAGAAATTTTTGCTGAATACAATGAATTCATAGCAATGACTGAAG
>BQNB010178313.1:0-10384 GCA_026074375.1 Tanacetum coccineum
TGTACAAGATTCAAAAGATGTTGTTGACAAGGTAGGACAACATTAGATGACAAAAGATGAACAAGTTCTGCATGATGAAATTGAAAAGATGATTGCTCAAGAGGTGGTTGCTAAAGCTCTAGATGATGCAACAAGACAAGCTTTTGAAGAAGAAAAGAGGAATATTGCATCTCAAAAGAGGGCAGCTCAGGAAACCAGTATTAATAAACTTAGTACTGGTAGGTCATCTGTTAGTACTGCTACCACACCATATGTTAGTGCTACTAGTACTCCTATAGGTGCAAATGCTGGTGAATCATCATTTGTTTATCTTGGAGGAAAAATACCTATTGATGCATCTACTCTCCCTAATGCTGATTTACCCATTGATCTAAATATGCCTGATTTAGAAGATGATTCTGATGCATTTTCAAATGATGGCATCTTCAATGGAGCCTATGATGATGAGAATGTGGGTGCAGTGGCTGATTTCAACAATATTGATGACACCATTAATGTCAGTCCTATTCCCACACTTTGAATTCATAAGGATCATCCAAAAGATCAAATTCTAGGAGATCCTAAGTCAGCCATTTAAACAAGAGGAAAGATTCAAAAGGCTTCTTCAGCACAACAAGCATTGGTAAGCTACATCTCCAAACATAATAGAACTAATCACAAAGATCATCAGAACTATTTGTTAGCATGCTTTCTCTCCCAAGAAGAACTCAAGAATATATCACAAGTCTTACAAGATGAAAGCCAGGTTGAATCAATGCAAGAGGAATTGATGCAGTTCAAATTAAAGACAATTGTCACAAAGTGGGTTTTCAAGAATAAAAGGGATGAGAGAAGTATTGTTGTGAAAAACAAAGCCAGGATTATAGCACAATGGTTTAGACAGGAGGAAGGAATAGATTATGATGAGGTTTTTGCACCTGTTGCCAGGATAGAGGCAATCAGGTTATTTTTAGCCTTTGCATCATACATGGGATTTACTATCTACCAAATGGATGTTAAAAGTGCATTTCTCTATCGCACTATTGAAGAGGAGGTTTATGTCCATCAACCTCCAGGCTTTGTTGATCCTGCTCATCCAAACAAAGTCTATAAGGTGATCAAAGCTCTTTATGGTCTTCATCTAGCCCCTAGAGCTTGGTGATAAGTGTAGAATACACATATCCATTTATGCTTAAAATGACACAATTAAACCCAAAACAGACCAAAAATAGCAAAAATATGCTTGTATTTGTGTTTTGTGTGTGCAGGTACGGATAAGTTAAAAAATCACAAGAAAGCAGTCAAAAACGAGCAAGCACGGACACGAGAACCAGAAGAGTACAAAGCCGAAGCCAGAAAAGCCAAGCCTCAGTCAAAATCAGCCAAAGTCAGTCAAAGATGGTCAACAAAAGTCAACAAGCCCCACAATATTCCATTTTAACCCTCTAAGTTTCACAAAAGTCCAAGAATAGCCCCTCTCCTCTTAACGGGCCTTAAAAACCCAAATGGGCCTCACCCGGATCTCAAAAGCCCATTTAACTTAGCCCATTTCCTTTTATAACAACCACAAGGGCCAATCTTGCAATTCTCTAAAGTTATTTATAACTAAAAAGGGAAGAGAGAACACAAGGGCTAGAAGTGGAAAATCCTCAAACTATAACCGATTTTAACTGTCAAAATTTGGGCGCCAACCCTTTTTACTATTCACCCATCGTCCCCCTTTCACCCCACAATCAAAACAAAGGGATTTTGTAAATTAAAGGGTGCGAATGTCTATTCAAATAGTCTAGTACACAATGGCAAGGACAAATTAGTCTAATCAAGAGGAAATCATTGGCCACTCAAACTCTAAGGACACGTCAGAGCAAGAAAAGCACAAAGTTAAGTGGGATTTGCTCTTGGATCACTCACACAACTAGCACAATGTCACATCAAGGGAATGACACGCTGGCGATCCTTAGATACACACACAATGATCAAACGGCTCAAAATCATTTGGCAATGATTGGGAAATGAATGGCAGAGATTGAAGGATTGAAGAGCAAGGCAAGAGGGCTAGAATCTTCTTTGTTCACCTATAAATAGGCCTCACCTCTCACACATACGAGAAATAGAGACGTAGCTTAAATTTAGTTGTAGCTTAAATTTTCAATTCCTAGCTTAAATGTTGTTTTTAATCTTGTAATTTTCCTTTAAAAATATTGTAAGCAAGTTTTTATTAATGAAATTCAGCTTTTCTAAATCTCTCCAAGTTCCTTTTTCATAAACTCTCTTAATAAGCTAAGTAGTCTCAATAAGCTAATAAGCTCATTTAAAGCTCTTTCAGTCTATAAGCTGAAATAGAGCTTATTGAATTCAGTATTAATCTTACCTAAACCTTAAATCAGTTTAAATCTATCATGGATCTTATTGGATTAGAGCTTTTGGAAGGGGATCTTAACTTGGAAGAGATCCCAAGGACTTATACCCTAGCTTATTAATAAGCTAGGGAGCTTGTAGCTGCCATTATTGGACCTCTTGTTTAGCTAGAGGATAAAGTAAGTTTTACTTTTAAATTTCTTGTTCACTTTCAATTCTAGCTTAAATTTTCACTACATACTTGCTTATTGCTTATTTGCTTATTGAAGTTGCTTATTAGTGTTTATTTATGCCTTAACTAGCTTAATATTCATAGTTGCTTATCTGTTTTTGATTAAATTAGTTTAGATCTTAGACTTTCATATATTTGTCTTAAAAACCTCTAAAAAACCAAAAATATAGTAAAATAGTATAGATCTTAGATTAATGCTTATTTAGTTTTTTAATTCTTGTTAATTAAGTTTGATTTAAGCTAGTTTTTATCTGGTATTAGATACTTGTTAATTAGATTTGCAAAATTAGTTTTAACTAAAACCTGCCAATACTTTAAAGGGGTGTTTGGTTTAGTGCAACTATTGAGACTTATAAAAAAGTCATTTTACTTGTGCATTTTTGCCTTGAGGTATTTTGTTATCGAGTCTGTCTTCCCAGACATCAATATGGCGTATCCGCTCCATACCATACGGCGTATTAATTGTCTAAACGTTATCAGTCTTTACTTTTATGCACTTTAAAAACATTATTGTTAGTTCTGTCAATACGGTGTATTCATTAACATGATATGGCGTATCCATAGGCTAACCAGTATTTAAGTTTTTATTTAGTTTAGTTTAAATTAACTGTAGATACCAAGATAGGAGTGCATAGTTTCCTATATTTTATACAGGACCTCAGGAAAGAAAAATCGACGAATGTTGGTGGAGAATCTACAAAATCTAGAGATACTAAAGTGTTGGAGTCTTGAAACTTCAAGACGGCTGTTCAACAGGAATTCTTGCTCAATAAAGTTACATGGAGAATCACTACTAAGAAGATATCAAGGGAGTTTCTCATTCTAATTCTTTTTAATTCCCGTATTTAATGTTTTATTCATACAATAAGGGCGTTGTATATTTCAAGTAGGGAGATGGAATTAGAATGTTTACTTGTCCTAATTTTTCACACAAAAACACTAAAAATGCTTAAATTATGATCATATTTAAAAAAAATTCAAGCATACTTTTGTGAAAATTACACGTTACATAACCCGCACACAATAACCCTTGATAGATATTGTGAGGATTTAGCCTATCTGTTTCCAAATTTTTACCCAAATTCTACAAAATATGAGTGTGTCGGTGATGTAGTAGACTTTAAAACTTAGCTTGGTATATCACTCAAGACCATAGTGATGAGTATTATCGATTTAATTGGAGTAACTTGTTTAAACTGGTAAATTTTTAGGATTACACCCAAAAAGCCTATCCATGTGGTTTATTAACTAACTACACTGGTTAGTTAACCTCCCATTTAAACCCTTTTCCACTCTCGCCTTTAGAGTGAAGATCCACTTAGAACAACCCATAGAGCCAATCCTTTAGGAATTACACCAACTAAATTTGTTTCGTTACACCTTAACCTACCCTGTTAGATTAATTTTAATTTACGGTTGCTAGTTGCTTAAAGTGTAGAGTATGTATTTCTCGAGTCTTGTGTCATTTTCTATCTTTGGTGCGGTTGGAAATTTGCACATTGCAAATGGGAATGTATAAAGTAGTCATAGCTCACGTATTTTTGCTACCGTCACAATTAATGGTGAATCCGAAGAATGAAGAACTACCGAAGGAATTATCCAGAATTATTATGATTGTGAAGATTGTGAAATTACCTCGAGTTTCATAGTTATTGTTAATGTTTGGTGAAAAATGAATGAAAAAAAATTGCAACAAAAAAGTGAAGGAAAGTTTGAAGATAATCGTTTCACAAGATCATTACCGAAGGAATTATACAAAGGATCGATTATTCGTTGATATGTTCAGAAGAATCAACGATGCAGAGTATTGTATAAAGTGGAGGATATCGCCGCTTTCCTTGTAGAGTATGTAAAGTTATAGGATGATTGGGAAGTTGACCGTTATGGGAACGCCAACTTAGGTTGTTATTTTTGATCTATGATCAAGACGTCTGTAAATAGTTGTGTCTTTGTCATGGTAACGGTCAGGAAAAGTGTCTAGCAATTGTATCTTAGTCTTAATCTATTTGTTTCGTACTTTTTATTTAACAACAATTTACTTCCCTTTCCTAATAATTAGCCATTAGTCTATGACTTTTGGTGAAAGTTAGAAGATCCCTACCCTATATCATTCTTCATCCTAACCGTTGGTTAAATTCGAATGAGGATGTGATCGAACACACATGTCTATTCCGTCGTTATGGCCATGTATATGTGCTTTAGCTGCCTTGTTGGAATGGTACTTCTGGTGAAAGATTATAGAATGATCAACCCTAAAGATTTTTTCTTATTTACTTTATTTACTTGCCTTTACTTTAGCAGATATCTTGTTTGTATAAATAAAAGAGGATAAGACCACCGTTTGCCACATTTGCTGATGAAACAAGATAAAGAACAGGTTCTCCCTACTTGCATTGACCTTGTGAAGTATGCTTAAAAGTGATTGAAGACATGAGACTTGAGGTGTTTACACAGGTAGGTAGGAAAGATTTCAGATAACACCCCAAAGATAACAATTTGATGTTATGGGGTGATCTGAAGATACTAGTAGATCCTGAGCAAGATGATGACATCTAGAAGAATCAAAACCAGTGGAAAAAAATCAGTTGGAAGCTGTATGAAACTTATGGAGTGCACACACTGATGTTGATGTTACATGATGACTATACATATGTTTGTAGAGAAAAAGTATCCACTCACTAACGAAACACTTCCAGAAGATGCTTAACTGAAATTAAACTAAAGCAGAAAGTTCTATGCTTTGATGTGGCCCAAAAGTTTATCAAGACTCAAAAGAAGAACAAAAAAAGTTTGTTTGAAATAATCTGCAACAAAATAAGAATTGAAGAATCTAATCCAGAAGAAACTTTAGATTTTTAGAGTAAATCACAATTTTAGGGGAAGGATTGTGGGATTCTGGAAGCTTCACAAGGTTAATATTGATGGCTCAAGATTAATACTGCTAGTGAAGCCTTAATGTTGTTAAATGAAGATTGGAAGAAATATGGTCTTAAGTCCTTTAGTACTGCTAGCTTTGTAGATTAATACATGTCCAGTACAATTTAGTACTGCCAGTAAATAGTTAGTAAGTTAGTATAGTAAAGTACTGCTAGTATATTGTATTATTACTGCTTATGAGATATGCATGAGATAAATTAGGAATAGATATGCATTATCTCTTAACGCATTTTGTAAAGCCCATTATGGTTTCCTTAGTCTATAAAAGGAACCCTGGGAATAGTTAGTAGATATAGTTTTTCACATATCAATAGAGATCGATAGCGAAATCATAGTTTTGTATCTATAACCTAGGCAATCAAGTTTATAATATAAAGTTCTTTTGTGAATCTTAATATTGTTCTTCCTTAGCATTATTATTATTTTCGCATAATCAATAGTGTTCAAATCAGTGGTTTCATATTGTTGCTTTAAGAATTATCTACTGGGAGATAGACTTGTTAGTTGGTCATCAAAAAGGCAGAAAAGCGCTGCGATATCTAGTACGGAAGCTGAATATATTGATATGTCGGGATGTTGTGCTCAAATTCTTTAGATGAGATCACAGCTTACCGACTATGGCCATAGATTCAATAAAATTCCAATGTACTATGATAACAAAAGCGCTATTGCCTTAAGCTGCAACAATGTTCAACATTCCAGGTCGAAGCATATAGACATCAGATTTCACTTTATCAAGGAGCATGTTGAGAATGAGGTGATTGAACTTTACTTTGTCAATACGGAGTGTCAACTAGCGGACATCTTCACAAAAGCCCTTGCAAGAGAAAGAATTGAATTTCAAATCAACAAGCTGGGAATGCGGAGTTTTACGCCGGAGACTCTGAAACAATTGGCAGATGAAGTTGATGAATAGTGGTGGTACCTATTCAAATATCCTGTATAATATGTATATATATTAAAACTATAAAAACCAAAAAGATTCTTCATTTTTCAAACTTTTTATAAAAACAAAATACAAAAATATAAAATTCATAAAACCAAAGAAAAAATCAAAAAATTAAGAAAATATAAAAAGAGGTAATAATGGCATGTCTTCTGAAAATCGATAACATTTACGGTCTTAGAAATGTCATTCAATAATGATACGAGGCTGTAAATGAAGTTCGAGCAGAAGTTCCAAATGTTTTCAAAACATGTCAACTGGCTTGCTATTATTTTAGATAGCAACCCGATCATCATCTTAAAGGCAAGTATTTCAAAAAGAAAACTTGACCTCTCAATGGGAATTTATTCTCGGGCATGGTCTACTTTATGACCATGCAAAGGCTTGTGATTACTTTGCATCACAACCCGTGCTTCCTATGTTTCCATAAGTGTACGTGTCAGTGCACTTATGTGTTAAAATAAGAGAAATCTTATTTTGGTGTTTGTTTTTTCAAAGATATAACATTGCTTCATCAGAAAATGCTTTTCAAAGACATTCGACTTCTTAAACAACGACTACAACTCTTTAAATAGAAAACGGGTCATTGTTTGGGGGGGGGAATGTCAAATATCTTCTTCATAATGAAAATGTGCTTAAAGCGACAAGGTTTTAAACAATAACGGAATATCATTGGTTAAAAAAAGTTAATTAAGTTTAGCTTATATGTGCCTTATTTGTTATGAGTTTATGCCTTGAGGGAATATTTGGCAAAATTAAGTCTATAGGTATGATAGTTTAAACATTAGGGACTAATTGTGTTATTTGTTTAACTTGTATATGCCTTATAAAACTTATCTATGCAAAATAAAAGGGTATTGAAACTAGAAGGGCCAAATGTGTCAAAAACAAAAATTATTTATATCCCACCCACCCACCCCGTCACTTTTCACACACAAACACACACTTAACAAAAAAAAATCTTTTTTCCCTATCACTCAATTCGATCGCTACTCTCTATATCTTCATTTCCAGTTGTTATCAAGCCTAAGGTACAAATAACAAATTGTTCTACACTTCCTAAACATCTCACACCTTAAAAGAATTGCGATTTCATCCATTTTTGAGCTCGAAAACCCTAATTTTTGAATTAGGGTTTCTCAAAATCAAAAGTGTATAAATCTTCAAATTGTTTGAGGGGTTTTGATTGCATTGGAGTGTAGAAGACGTGTTTAATACAGTTTTAGGTGTAGTTAACATATGAATGCATCATGAGTGATTATGTACTCGAAAATTAGGGTTTATGTGAAATATTGTATAAAGTTTGTGGGTTTTGTGTTAGGGAGTTTCTTACCATCTTATTGATCATGTTTGGTTAAAAATATCACTCTATTGTTTGTGATTTGTTGAGTGTTTGTGCTAAATTGTTGTTTATGGCTTGTTTTTGCTCATTCTTGTCGTGTTTTTGGCTTAAATGTTGTTATCTTAGTGTTTCTATGATAAGCTTAATCATATGTATGCTAATGTAACGTGTTTGCGTGCCTAAAAAGACTTGTTTGTAAAAAGTTCAAAAATCAACCGAACAACTCACTGACAGTAGAAACCGAACAACACGAATAGGTGGAACCGAACAACTATCTTGTTAGTAGGAACCGAACAACAGTCTTGTTAGTAGGAACCGAACAACTATCTTGTTAGAAGGAACCGGACAACTATTGATAGAAGGAACCAAACAACCTTGTGGGTAGAAAGAACCAAAAAAAAACTATTGATTGATGAGGAAAACGAACAACCTTTTAGGGTAGAAGGAAACCGAAAAACTATTGATAGAAGGGACCGAAAACCTTGTGGGTAGAAGGGAACCGAACATACTATTGATGAAGGAACCAAACAACCAGTGGGTAGAAGGAACCGAACAACTTTTGTTTGAAGGAACCGAACAACTCACTCTTTAATGAACGGAACAACTTGATCTTATTAAGGAACAAAACAACTTGGTTCTATAAGGAACCGAACAACTAGCTTTTCCTTAGAAATCATTTTTGCTTCTAAGACCCAAAACACTTAAGATCAAATTTTCAATTTAAAAGGCAATTTTAAAAATCTTTTTTAGGAGTTAATTAAAATTGGTTAATTATACACTCTTAACAAGTTAAGTTGGCTTAAGTTGTCATTTTTAAATGGATAGATCTTAATAAGTGCAAAAAGTCTTAAAGTTCCTAAATACTAAAGAATCGTTCACATCATGAATTAATCTTACGTGCTCACTCAATAGGTCTCTATAGTATATTGTATAAAATTGGTTATACATAAACTGTATTGATCTTAGAAGAATCGTGGATGCTACAAGAGCTCAACAAAAGGCACTGGATGATGAATTAGTCGCCCCTGTTGACCGTCTCAAGATAGGGAAAAGCAATCTCCGACTAAGCTCAAGTCTCAAATCCAAGGAACCTACTCTTCAAGTGGCTTTAGATGCTCTCAAACTCACTCCATTCTACTATGCATTTGAGATCTCTGCTGATGTACCAGAAATATACATGCAAGAGTTCTGGGTCACTGTCTCAAGACATCATTCTTCACTTCGTTTCAAATTGAATGGCAAAAGTCATATTGTTAATGTTGACAACTTCAGAGACATGCTCAAGATTTGCCCTATATCACATGGTCAGAAATTTGAAGAACCTTCACTTGAGGAGGACATTTCGATTCTTTATTAGAGACCTTGGGCACACAGGTTGAGATCGAGTTCTTGTCTGTACGTCAATGTCAATCCACATGCATCAACCTTGGAGGATCATTTCAGCTGCCATAAATAAACTGACTGGTCTTAGTGGAATAAATACGGCTCTAGAATGTCTTTGCCGGTCACTGGTCAAATCCTTTGGGGGCAGGTATCCTACACGACTACTTCATGGCAAAGGATCAAGCAATACCAAGGAGGAACAAGATGTTTTGGCATCATGCCAGGGATGACTTCATGTTTACCACCATAAGAGTCATTTCTAAACATTAGGATACACAAGTATACGGTGATATTCTCCCTCAGCATTTGACCAATCAAGCCATGTTGGAGTCTGAAGCCTACATGACTTACCGAGCCTATACTACTGGTGAAAAGACACCAAAACCAAAAACCACAAAGAAGAAAGCTAATTCTGAAGCCTCTCCTAAGACAAAGACTACTCAATCTACTAAAGGAAAAAGAATCAAGTCTTCGGCTAGGGGAGATAAAGCTGCCAAGAAGAAGCAACCCACAGAGCCATCTATGGACAAAGGTCTCACAATGTTATCTGGTGTTGCTTTAACAGAAGCTGAGCAACTGAAGCTGGTCATTGAAAGAAGCAAGACACAAACTCACAGCTCCTTACGCCAGTGGTTTAGGTGTAGATGAAGGAACTAATGGTATACCAGGGGTTCCCGATGTACCAACATATAGATCCGATGACGAACAAATCTCTTGGAAATCAAGTGAAGAAGACGATGAGGATAAAGTGAATATGAATGAAAATGATGATGATAATGGCAATAATGATGATGATGACGATGCTGATAATCAAGATGATGATGATGATGAACAAACGGATTCTGATAATGATGGTGATGACTTTGTTCACCCCAAGTTTTCAACTCATGATGATGAAGCAAGGCAAGAAGACGTAGATGAAGAAGATAGCTTTGATCCTAGAGTTCAAACACCTTCACATGTTGAATCTACTAATGATGAAGATAATGATGAAGAAGTTCAAGGTGTGAACATTGAGGGTGAAGCGATGGATGAAGCAACAAACAATGAAGATGATAAAGCAAATGAACTATACAGGGATGTGAACATTAATCTGGAGGGAAGAGACATTGTGATGACGGATGCTCCATTTCCTAATGTTCAAGCAACTCAGAAAACAAAAGATACTTATGTGATACTCACTGCTCCGATCAATCCTGAAGGTCAA
>BQNB010178314.1:0-12882 GCA_026074375.1 Tanacetum coccineum
TTACGCGATTTTACTATATAATAAGAATTAAAAGTAAACGCGTACGAGAAAAAAAATAATTAGTAAAATAGATGACGTCGTTAATGACCTGAAAATACGGAATGTTACATATCTCGTGTTGTTAATTGATCGGGTATATCCTAATGCTTCAGCTTATTTAACATTCTATTGCATTGTTCATATTTGTAGCATTAACGGTTGCTTTTATTATTTTTACATACTTTTGTGTTAGGCATTGAAATCGTTATTGCTACACCTATAAGGCTAATTGATTTGCTGGAGTCTCATCATACAAATTTGAAAAGGGTCACCTATCTTGTGTTGGACGAGGCAGACCGGATGCTAGACATGGGTTTTGAACCTTAAATGAAGAAAAAAATTTCATAGGTTTGTAATATAAAAGATGATAATTATATAAGTTATAACATTTATAACAAAACTAATCATGATTCCTAACCAAGACTGTTACTCGTTCTGTGTCATATATGCATATTCGGCCGGATCGTCAGACCTTGTATTGGAGTGCTACGTGGCTAAAGGAAGTTGAGCAACTTTCAAAATAGTGTCTTTTTAACCCAAACAAAGTAAGCGCCCTTTCTATTTGGTTACTGATCTTTGTAGACTTAAACTACTATAATTATATTGTATAACTATCTTATTTAAATCTCGAGGGTCAATTGATTAATCACTTTCATTATGGTTTAGGAAATTTTGTTTCTTGAACCTTATAATCGCATGAATTCACCTTTTTATCATACTTGGAATATGTCGAAACCTATTGATCGAAAGATTTGTATTAGAGGGAGTAGGAGATTGCAAATTCACAATAAGATTAAGTCAGGTTGTTCTTGTTTGTTTCAAAGATGGAATGTAACTGTATCTTTTACTTGTGTCTCGAGTAAGACATGGTGGTTTTAGCGATCGTGGCCGAGGTTACAGCGGTGGTCGATCTTGGAACTAATAAGCATCAAGACACACTCAACCTGAGGTGCCAACAGGTGGATATCATTAGGCATTTTTCATTGTAAACGATTTAATTGGATTAGTATTTTTTCTTGGCCTTTGAACACTAATAGTACATTAGTTGTTATGTTTGTGTACTCACCAAAACGTTAGATTATCCGCTGGTTATCAAGATCTTGGACCTATCATCTGTCAGGACATTATTAGTGTTGTTGAGTCACCATATTCTTTATCATATAACGGTTTACTCTGTGTCTCTTTATAGTCGCGACTTATTCATATGGAATTCTTTTTTTTCGAGAATCATCCTAGAAAGAAAGCTTTTTGTTTAAGTTTTATATTTTGCTCGTTAGCATTTGTTTGCATGACACGCTAACGAGATTGAAGTTGCGTTACAATTTTTTTATGTTTCATGTTTTATTTTATGGTAGGATATCAGTATGGTAATCTTACATAGATTTAGTTTGATGTGATAAAATAGCAGCAAGTTTATATGATGGGGGATATTAGTATCGGTATCGGTACCGGTTCCGGTACAACGGTACTAAAACTGGTAGAGCACCGTATAGCTTTTTATCTCATCCATTTTGACTCAATGATGATAGTTTTGGTGTTACAGGAAACATACCTTTATTATAAATATGAACCAATATAAAATCTTTATAAACTAAAAGTGTAGATAAGCATGAAAACAAATATAAAGTCTTTAGATGATATGTCTTAGAAGTCACTGGTTCTTAGCAATTGCAGGCCAAGACTTGTGCGAGAAATCTTTTACAACACTTTTTTTTAATCTCCTAGTTAAATGATGACCCAAATGTTTATGTATTGTGTTTTTAAGCGTAGAAAATCATTGGTAAGAGTGAAACTCATTCTAATTATCTAAAATATTTAGTGGTCACTCAATCATTGTATGCATATCTGCAAAAAGAGTCTAATTATTTATAAGCAAGTTAACTTGTGAATCTTTAAGTTAATTTGATGTTAATAAGCTCAAACAGAAAAGTACACCCAGACACTAGCTTCTACAACCCGTGTTTTAATTTTTCTGATTCAATCATTCTATATCTTAATCACTTTATAAAATGCAATGTCGCACACCTGTTTAGAAGGGAATGTTAAATGTGATCTTATATGCCCAGTTCTGCTTCAGTTGTGTGTAAGTAGTCCATTCTTGTTTGTATCTGGCCATAGATGGTTTTCTATCCTTTTCCAGTTCTGTTGGGACATGATTTCACTACTTCTCTCCATTTACCAAGGTGCAGATCACTGGCTTTGAAGTTGGGAATAACTTTGCTTGTACCATCCTCTCTCTACACTTTAAGTGTAATTGGACCCTTGTTGGTCAAGACATTACAGTTGGTGATTATTAATTCTGCTCTTCTATTCAGTATTTTGTCACAGTATTTGTCAAAGTGTAACTTGTCATTTTAATACTTGTTCACCACTTCTGGACTAAGAAGATCAACCAGCTCTTCTTTTCTTACCTCACTTTCATGTTTAGCTGCTTCAGCTTTGGCCTCTTCCTCTATCTTCTTTTGTTGATTGATTTGTTCTTCAGTTAGATGGATATGCTTTCCATCTTCAGTTATAAAATCAAACTTCTTTAATTTCTTTGTTGTAGAGGATTCGACCATAGAGCCAGTCACATGAGTTTCATCAGCATCATTAGAACCACTGTTAGTAGTTTCTTTCTCAGCCTCTTCTGAAGACATTGCCTTTTTGCCCTTGTCTTTCTTGATATGCTCCCCCTCAGGTTGAGAGGAGCTTTTTGATTGTTGTTTGGTCAGGTTTGCATTTTTTGAAGATTTTCTTTAAAATAACTAAGAGATGGTGGCTTGATTTGTGTTATTCTCCCCTTCAACATGTTGAGTGCCAGCTTGGCCTACTGAAGGAACCCTTGTATCTCTAGTTTTCTTTGATGCAATGGCCTAAGCAAATTGTTTCAAGGCATTTGTGACTTTGTTGAACAGACTTGGAAGAGCATCCAAGGTCTTCAGTTTAGCCTGAACCATTTTAACTTGTGATGGCACAGAAAGAAATTCAACTGACAGTTCCCACTGAAATGTCTTTAGTTTAACAACTTGTGATGTAAGACTTATGACAATCTTTGTAAAGTCTTCCAGATTGGAGGGAATTTCTTTCAAATCTCCTGGTAGCTCAATCTCTAATTCATGAACTTTTTTCTTTAACCCTTTTACTTCTTTAGTCAGTTTATTGAACTTGGAGGGAAGATCCTTCAGCTTAGTTGGTAGTAAGCTGCTAAAGTCATGAGCAAATAAAATCTTTGAGAATTCAGTTTGTAGAGACTTTACCAAAAGCTCATTGACATGTCCCACATTGGGAAAGGACGGTTGAGCTTTAAGGAGAGCGGCTTCAGCTTCAGCTTTGTTCTTCTCAAGTTCCAGCTTGTGCTTTTAAGACTGGAGAATGAGGACTTCGTTGGTAAGCTCTTGAATTTGAGAGGACCTGGGAGATGAGGATTTAAGAACAGAAGTATCTTTAGTTTCAACATTTGTAGTAGCATGAACTTCTTCTGCCTCCTTATCTTCATCACTGTCATCAACAATAATGATAGGATCATCTTCAGGTGAATCCAGGTCTTTGAAGCTTGGCTGAACACTTGACACTAGTTTTACTAGATCTTCTAACTTGATTGTTCTTGAGGCTTCATCTTCCTCAACCTGTCTAGCAATGAAGCTGGCCCTTTTCCTATTGTGGGTTGAGTGAGGACAGTTTCAAACCCTTCACTAACAGATTGGGTTTTGTCTCCAAGAACATGTGGGTCAGTACCTACAAATAAGTGATCATATGAAGTGTTTTTGGTCCCTTCATTCATACCTTGTTGTTGAGGTATAAAATTACTAGAAGAAGATTTTCCAGGATCAACTTCAGCTGTGGAAACTACTGAAGCATCAACTCCTGATGCAGACTTAGAGTGAATAATGAAAGATGCTGAATAAATAAACTCATTTAAATTAAATGCTGACATACCACTACTGAGCTGAGGGTTGGCTCTTGTTTCACTGGTGACCCCTTAAGAGGTTAGGCCACCAGTTGCTTGTTGGTCCTCTTTATGCATTCCAGTATCCACAGGTGTAGAAACTAGAGGCTGGCTTGGGTTTGAGTCCATGGCCGAGCTAGACTCTTTTCTTTTCTTAGAATGGATAGTTTTAGAACTGGTGGGTGCTTTAGAGGACCCACCTTTTGTTGCCTCTTTGTTGGACATATAGGGTTGTTTTGAAGAAGTTGAATGCTTCTTTTGTCTAGGTTGAGCTCTAGGCTTTGTGCCTTATGAAACCCTCTCAGCATTGGAAGAGAGTTTGGGAGCTTTAAATACCACTAGCTTATCTGCAGAGCATATAGCCAACATGTGGTCTGTAAAGGGAGGTTCCTCAGGTTGGTTTGGCTTCAGTGCCTAATTGTTGACAATAAAGAATTGAGTGGGGTAGAGTGTGACATCAATGGATGGTGGTGCAACATATTCACTAGAGTGAGGAAGGTAATGTGCACCAATGGCATTTCTAAAGGTGTTTACCCCTACTTCTCCAGAAATACCACCAGTGGAGATTGAGAAGGAAACCTTAGAGTTCTCAAGAGCATTAGCTGAGTATCAAAACTCAGCTAGGTATTCTTTATACATGTTTAGAGATCTGGTAAATGGTTTTCTAAGGAAACATTTAGAAATGAAATCAGAAACACATTTGAAATAATCTTTGTTATTGTGTTCAGGGTATAGAAGGGCAACCTTATTGTTTGTGTTGAGGATGATATCTTCAAGATTAAAGCTTACTTGTTTAGCAGTAACAAATGGTTGTTCTTGTTGTGGAGTATTTTGTGCTTGGTTTGCCATTTGATGTGATTAGGGTTTTAATGATTTGATCTATTTTTGGTTTTTTGTGTGTGTGTTCTTGGTGAGATGATTTGATTGTTTTGTTTTAAGATGTGATTTGTGAATGGGGAGCTAGGTTTATATGATTTGTTACTTTTCACTTTTTCTTTTGAGGAATTGAAAACTACCAAATGGAAGTTATGTATTTGTGGGAAGTTTTAGGGTTTGGTTTTAACATGTGTGTGAAACTTTGTATTTAATGAAAGTCCTTTCGACATGCTTCTAATAGTTAGAACAGTGGACAGCCGTCTGTGCACTGTTAAAGTAGGTGAGAGAAAGGTGAGGTCATTTGAACTTTTGAAATTCATCTTTGAATAAACTTTTTAAATTAGTTAACTTATCTTGTAAGAAATCACTTAATAATATTAATTTATTTTCAAAACCATTTTTGTTTTTGAAACTGACCTTGTGATTGGTGTAAAGAAGCTGAACTAGGTTCAGGTTTGATGTCATGTTATGCTGAACTGATTATTGTAATCATCATTATCATCAATCTTCCAGCGAAGGCGACAAAACCATAAATGCTCATGCAAATCCATGAATGAGACATATGTGATTGCTCAGTTACTTCACTTGAGAGACAACTGAAGACTTAGATAAAATTATTTTATAAACCGAACTGAAGAAAATGAACCAAATTTGTTCAGTTTTGACTTGACCAATATTTGTGCTCCAGCGAAGGCGACAAAATCATACATGCTCATGCAAATCCATGAATGAGACATATATGATTACTTAGTTACTTCACTTAAGCATGCTAAAGGTTGTATACAAAAACTGAACTGACACTTAACATATGAAAATTTGTTCAGTTTTAGATGAAAGCGCTGAACCTTCAGTTTTCTTCAGTCAGTACTGAAGCTTCAGGTTTTGAATCATTGTTCAGCATACCTAGTTCATCAATCAATCTTTTGAAAGATGGCTTATCCAGAAGCTTGATGAAGATATCAGCAAGTTGATATTGAGTAGGAATGAAATGAAATTCAATGTCCCCTTTGAGAGTATGATTCTTGATCTGACATCAATAAGCTTTGTTTTTTTGAGTGAAGAATTGGATTGTTATGGGTACCTTTTCATATATGATACCATAGTCAGTAAGTTGACTCTTTATCCATGGTATGTTGGCACAACATTCAACAACAACTATATCTTTAGCTTTAGCTGAGAACATAGCTACAAATTGTTGCTTATTCGCACTTTCAGCAAACAAGCTTGCCTTCTAGCAACTCATAAGCATCTGAAGTTCTTTTTTATCCATGTTGCATCCAGCACAATTAAAATCTCAGTATCCTTTTAGGTCAAGACCTGAACGTTTTAGATACTGAAGACCAAGACTGGGAGTACCTTTTAGGTACCTGAAAGTTCTCTTATTAGCAATAAGGTGGGATTCCTTATGTTTCTTAATGTCTTGCATAGAGACCAGTTGAGAATTAAATGTCATGTCTGCTTGCAGTTAGGTTCATTAGCGATCCAATCATACCTCTATATTGAGACTCATTAACAGTTTTGCCATTGAGATCAGGTCGTAACATATTAGGGGCACAACTGAGTATTCACTAATGAATCAATTTTGTCATACTTTCTCAGCAGATCTTTGACATATCTTTTTTTTGTTGATTGAAATGCCTCTTTCAGATTGTTTAATCTAAAATCCGAGGAAGTAGGTGAGGACACCTATCATGATTATTTTGTATCTTTGAGTCATCAATTCAGCAAACTGTTTGCACACCTTTGTGCTGGTGAACCCAAGGATAATATCATCAACGTGAATTTTTACCAAAATTACATTTGTTTGAGTTTTGTAGATAGATAGAGTGTTTTCTATCATACCTCTTACAAAATTGTGTTTAGTTAGATAGGTTGAGAGAGTTTCATACCATGCTCTTGAAACTTGTTTAAGTCCATAAAGGGCTTTGTCCAAATTTGCAGACATGGTTGAGGAATTCACTACATCTCAAAAGTTGGAGGTTGTTTGACATAAACTTATTCTTTTAGTTTACCATTGAGGAATATACTTTTGACATCCATTTGGTAAACTATGAAGTTTATGTATGTGGAAAAGGCAAGAAAGATCCTGATTGCTTCAAGTCTTGCAACTGGAGCAGGATTTTGTCATGATTTATGCCTTTATGCAATTGATGATTAAATCAAGCATTATTGCCTTATGATTACAATGTCATGTTCCTCCTTTATTGAAAAGAATTGGAATTGTATCATGTGCTGAAGTATCTTCCATTTGGAGAGGATAAGAGTTTAGAGATCTGAACATCTTTAGTTTTTTGAGGTTATCAATGAATTGGTTTTCATTGGTGTGTTTTTTTTGTTCAAACTGATCATCATTAATGAGTTCATCAGTTTGAAATGGATGATCATTTTTTATCATTGTGATCAATTTGATCATTTTGACCATATTGGTCCGGTGAGATTTATGCTTTAATAACAGTTGATTATTTTTCATAAGGTTTTATGAAGAATTGTCAGTTGTTAAAAGCATTTTAGTGTTCATGTTGTGGAACATTTTCTTTCCTTCCTGTTTTTTTGAAAACTATACCATAACCATAACCTTCAGTGGTGTATGTGGAGTTATTTCCATATATTCCTTCAGGTCCTAGTACATTTCATATTTATGCATGTAATCCTTAATATATGTTTTGAACGACAATTGTTCAAACGTGATAAAGATTCCCTGATGTTACACTGCACAAAATAGGATCAGGATGGTTAGTTTTGTTTAGAAACCCATCTTTTAGTAGGAGTCTTTGATCTTAGAGCACTTGATGATTCAATCTTACTTGCTTTGAAAGACTCAACTTTCTTAGCTTGAAGAGCTTCTCTTTTCCTAAACCACTCAATGTCATTATGATTAGATGTGGTATGAACATTGCTACCACATGTTTCACAGTTCTTTGTGACATGTTGAGGGTTTCTAGGTTTGATTTCTCTTCTTAGAGAAATAATCCTGTTATGACCATGAGTATCATGATCATAGCTTTCACATATTTCACATATGGGATAGTATACATAATCATCATATTTATGATCATTATATCCACACTGTATGCAGGAAGGAAAAGGTATTGCTGGACTTGAAGGTTTGGATCTTGAGGAATATTCACCTTGACCAGTATGATACTGATTTATATTCATGGAAGACATAAATTCAGCATGACCACATGTTCTGTGATTGGTTCTCTTGCACTTTTTACAAAACAAGACTTCATAACAATTCTCAGAGAGATGATTGTTTTGTCTACACAGTTCACAATTCATTTTGAATTGAGTTTTGTATTTGTTGTTGATCCCAACTTGATCTTGCAAACCTTGTTAAAGGGTTAGTTATATTGAATAGATTCAAGACAACTATGCTAGAAACTTTGTTGATACTAAGAGTATGCGGAATCTACTCTTTAGTACTTAGAAGAATATGAATGTAATAGTAAAATGTGATGCAGTAAAATGAATGAACAATGAATATAACCAAAAAGCTTTAATATTATTATGATGAATAATACGAGTACTCTGTCTAGTACTAGGGTTTACAACCTTGAAGCTATGAATGTGTCTATCGTGATATGTTTACAACCAAAACCTAGGATCTCATTTTATATACCAAGGAGTCCTTTACAAGATAACTACAAATCTTCTAAACTTATATAAGATATCTACGTTCTTCTAATTATATAAGATATACATTAAATCATTCCATACATATCACTTCACACGTCTTTGATCTTCTGGCAATTGTAATCTTCATGCAGTAGTACTAAGTTTAGTACTGGCAGTACTAACTTTTCTTCTGGCAGTACTAACCTAGTTAGTATTGTTAGTTATATCTTGAACAATATTAAGTTCTTGGACTAGAAGTACTAACTTGTGAAGATTTATTCTTAACAATCCTCCCCTAAACTTGTGATTTACCTTCAAATCTCAAGTTTCTTCTGAATCAAATCTTCTAGTCTGCACTATTGAGGATGCTTCCAATCACATTTCTACTGCTGTAATTGGGACTTGACAAACCTGATGAGCTCATAATCCATATCACTTTGATTATCAACTTCTAGCTTTCTACTCAACATTTTTGACAGAATATCTTGTGACAGAGGATATTTATTTTCTACCATCATGTGAATCACTAAACCAGTATCCAATAAAAGCACATAAACTCCACAAAAATTATGTAACTTCCAGTTTATCAGATTCCAGTCTTGTTGATTTCTCCATATTTCATCTTCTTCATTTGGTTCAATCATTGTCTTCAAATCTCCCCAAAGCAATAAGTCATAACCTTCTGGACTTGCTGTCTAAAATCTTTCCTTGACCAATCTGTATAATTCCAGCACATCTTGCCTATCAAAATCATAAAGCATTGCACTAAATATCTTGTAATGTTTAACACTTCCATCTGCTCTTTTGATTTGATAATAGTATTTATCATTTGCTAGAATCTGTGTCTCCCAGTCAACTATTGGATACTTTGTTGCCAATGATTCAATATTAAGACTTTCTTCTTCTGGAACAATGTTCAAGTAAACTTGAAGTTCTTCTTTCTCAGTATCATCTTCTAGCTTCTGTTTCTTAGCACTTTCTTCACTAAGAGTTTCTCTTGCTCTTTTCCTAGCAAGTGATTTCTTTCTACTTCCTCTAGCTGGTTGCTTTTGAGCAAAACTTGAAGCTTCATCCTTTTTAACAAATTCTTGTTGAAGATCAAATCCAGATCTCTTCATTACTTCCTTTTCAATCTCAGAATCCTTAGGTACAAAAGCTTGATTCTGATCCCATACTCTTTCAAATATAGGTCTAATATCTTCATAGCTCATTCCCTTGAAATGACTCAGCTTGTATCCTCCCTGATTCTTCAAATACATACACATGTTCTTCCTTACTTCAGCTACAGAGAAAGGTCTATTTTGAAGTGTATGATATCTTAGCACAGCAGGATCACTCCAATCAATATCATGAGCTTGAGCTACAACTTCTTCTCTTTCATCCAACTGCTTTTGCAATTCCAAGGTTGTTTCAAAGTCAATCCTTTCTTGTTCTTGTTCAACTTAAACCTAGCTTCCTGTTTAGCATTGAATCTGGCTTGTTCTTCCTCAAACACCTTCTTAGCTAATTCCTCATCAACACTCATTTGTACTTGAACCCTCTTCTTGATTTTCTTTGGTGGCTCAGACTCATGCATAATTGCTTTGCCTTTGTCTTTTGCCTTTACACCAGCAGTACTATCCAATTCACTGGCAGTACTAATATCAGCAGTACTAACTAATCTACTGGCAGTACTAACTCCACCACTGCCAGTACTAACTTCTCTTCTTCTTCTTATGTAAGTTTGAACATTTTCAACACTTCTCCTTCTTCTAGCTGCATCTGTAAGAGCTGTAGCTGCACTAAAAACTTCTAACTGCTCTTCAGATTGATCACTAATCTGAGTATCATCAAACCTCCCCTGATCTGCAGCATGTGGAGGAACTAAAGAAATTCCAGTATCCAAGTCTAGTTCTTCAATCAAACTCCTCCCCTGATTGGAAGGATCCTCCTCAGCTTCCTCATCATCAGAGATTACAACTTTGGCTCTCCTTCTATCTTAGCTTGTCTTGATTGTCTGCTCTAACTTCTTCACCCTTTTGATCAGTTTTGTAAGAGCAGTATTGTAAGTCTATTTTGTTTGCTTTAATTCAGACTCTAAGCTTTCAACCTTCTTGGATAGTGAGGTACAGAGATTAGTCAGTTCATTAAGTGATAAACTACCCTCATCACGTCCAAGTTAGTGAACACTTTGGAGAGGTGATTCATGGGGCATTAGAGCTGCCTCCTCAGTAACAGGTGTGGGTTGGATAGATGGTGGTGTAGATGGTGGTTGTGAGGTTGATGAATGTGTTTGGGGTGATAAGAATGGTGAAGATGTTATTCTGGAAGGAGATGACTCAGGTGCAGTGAGCATGGTTGGAAATAGTGGAATGTCCACCCCAGAATATTCCTCGGAAGCCCTTTTCATGTTACTGAATAGTTTTTGTGTAAGTGTAGGAGTAGGAAAGGTTCTCTTGTGAGGTAAAAGCATTCTTTTGCGTTTGTTCAAAAAGAGCCTCAAAAATTAAGTTGGAAAAGTTAAAGGTACGGTTAGTTCCCAGGCAAATGATAGCAGTAGCTATATTGCTACTAAACTGCTCCCAAGCCGTCTTCTTAAGACTCAAACAGTGGAGAATGATATGAATAAAGAATTTCTACTAAGGGGAAAAATGTCCCTTTTGAAAAGTTAGGCTATCAAAAGTGATTACATACCCTATAAGAGCCAGTTGCTCAAAAAATTCTATAGTAGGTAGAGTTTAAAGACCTTCAGAATCCTCAAGCGTAAGATGTCTTCTAATGGAGGCCTCAGAAACAAATACCTTCACCTTCCTATCTATGGTATCAGTAATTCCCCTGACTCCATCCTCGTTTATGCTCAAAGCAGCAGTTTGCCAAAATTGTTCTATATGAGAAGCATAAAGGGTTGGGCATTCAGTGAGAGCATTCTTGATATGACTTGCAGTTAGAAAATCAATGATTTGATGAAACCCCTCACTTCCTTCTGACTTCTCTAAGTATGCAACCATGTTGTGCTTGTCACAAAATTCCAAACTTGCCATTTGATGAATAAAAAGTGAATTAAGGTTCTAGGATATGTTTGTGGGAGGGAGTATGAGTGTTTGGTAGAGGTAATTGAGATAAGAGAGAGTTTTTAAGGTTTTAATATTTCACCGATTGAATAAGATTTGTACTTATCTTGAAGAAATCTTATGTTTATATAGAAAGATCATAAATTCTCCAATTAGTCAAACCTATAGACGAAGTAGTTGGCGGAAATTTCACAACGGCTATATTTAGAGAAGGAAAATCTATTATGGCTCAAACAGTACTAACAGTCACTCAGCAGTACTAATATTAGCCTAGCAGTACTAACTCTAAGCCCAGCAATACTAAAATATGACTATCAGTACTAAGTAATGCCCATCAGTACTAAGTAATGCCCAGCAATACTAACATTGAGAAACCAGTATTAACCTCAATTTTGTCCAAAGAGCATTTCCATCACTAAATATTGACTCTCACAATCTCTCTTTTTGTTTTTATGCTTACACAATTTCTCTTAATTCTTTTTCTCACCAATTCACTCTTTCTGTTTTTATCACATAACTCTCTTTCTATTTTTCAGCTCACTTAATCTCTCTATTCTTTTTCTCACCAATTCAGATAGTGTTGTACAATGTGCCATCAATTCCATTAGTTTCATGATGTCCTCCCCACTTCCAAGTGTGTTAACTCTTGAGAGAGGTGGATCATTAGACTATTTAGATGTAGTCTCAAACCTAGTTTGAGCATCTACACCCCCAATATGGTATCTTGGCACCTGGGACAACTACCTGAACCAGTTCCCTAAGGTCTTGGCTCATTAAGTGTTGCCATGGATTGGGTCTTATTGATGTTACCACTGTCTTGCTCCGCTTCTAAGCTAGAAGCAGTAGTGGCAGCCCTTTCTATTTTGTCACCCAACTCCTTATGGACATCATCATCACCAACCTTTACAGGGGGACCACTAGACTGAGGTATCTTGGTGTCCCGGCCTCTTTTGACATGCCTAGATGTTTTTGATTCTTTTTAAACCACTTTTGATATTACATGTCCTTTCATCTATGCTTGACTGCATATTGACATAAGTAGCCTCCCTTTAAACAATACTTCAGAGGTGAAGCATTCAACATTAAGTACTCAATTTGCTTATCCTATAAGTGTTAGTCCAAAACCAAGAAAAACACAATCCAAAGCATTTTCTTATTTAGCAGTATTAATTTTGACTAGCAGTTTTAACTAACAGTATTAAGTATAACTGACAGTACTAGTTATACTTAGAAGTACTTATGGATACAACTAACAGTACTTATGGATACAACTAACATTACTAATCCTTTACAAAACTTTACAAAGACATAAAGAGATTTAAACATTAAGGATTAAGCATTCCAATACTTGAGACCAAGTACTGAAACCTT